>DWON01000203.1:0-39876 GCA_018251015.1 Phocides pigmalion okeechobee
AAAGAATGTCCATATTGTTACGCAGGACGTCTTATTTATGTCTACAGTCTGTAAAAGCCACATGTCTTGTCCCTAATGTAAGCTTACTGTTCCCAAAAAATGTAGAGCATGCGATGTTACCTCACTTATCCTATACATGCTTTGTCACTCTATTACGTTTAACAGAGGCTTTTAGTAGCAAATGCCACCGTAAAAATGTATCTCCTAAATTATATGTTATAAAAATTTTGAGTGATAATAGTATATTATAATTCATATACTACTTAAACGTACATATAGTAGTAGTAACTATATACAGTACATTGTAAATTGACTTCATTATAAATTGTATAGTGCATTCAATTATACACAAATCTTACCATAGAATTTAGTATGGAATTGAAAAACATATATGACGGACTTCTTTGTCATAATTTACCCAAACGAACATATCTTGGTTAAAATAAAACTTGTCAGACGATAGATTATTTTCCATAGAGATTATATTACAAAAACTACGTGTTTATTTGCACTGAAACAATATCTATTACTATTTAACAGTAAGGTAATGTAATCTGCAACATTTATATTTGACTTAGATACACAGTTTACATAACAAATACATTTTATGTGTTAAATAATTATGCAACAAAACATTTACTTGCAACTATTTATCATAACCTAATACTGCTTTTTATATGAAAATGAAATAATTCGTTGTGTTCTTGGCACGCTAAAATAAAACAAAAGAATATAAGCGAATATTGTTTTCTATTGAATACTCACCTATCAATTTTCTTATGAACAACTGAACTATTAAAGTCTATTGAGGCTTGCGTAATTAGTGTTGAGTAGACTATATTCTGTATTGGAAAAGTTCTGTAATTTTTTAGAGTGCAGCTTTTGTTGTGTTTCGGTGGAAACGTGTACTTTCAGGTTCCGGTATTAATGCAAAGGATTCATAATGCATGTGTGATCTACTTCTGATGAGATTTTATTTCCATTTAGTGTGGCCACTTCATTTTATAATAATAAAAATACGTTAAAGACTTTTACGTTTTGAATACATTTAAAAAATTGTGGGCACTCTCTATTAGATAAAATACTGCTGTGTTTTGGTTTGAAGACTTCAAGTACTTTGCATTTATAGTGGGATTTGATTAGACGTGCATGGGCGACATTGACCAGTTACTGTCAGACGGAATTTAAAAAATATTATATTCCTAAATTGCTTTTTCTCTAGAAACAGGTTTACTAAATAATCGTTTATCTTCAGTTTTTGTGACTTTATTACTGTTTCAGTGTACATATTAAATATTAATTTACCCCACCAAATATTTTATTCAAAAGAATCATAAGCAAACAGTACTTACTTTCTTGTGATACCTTTATATTATCTAAAAATAAATACAACTTTAAAAGAGCTTTTGTCATTCTAATATATAATTATGTCATGTATTGTAATATATAAGTATGTAATCATTTATGTGTTTATGTGTTATCCTCTCTGTTTACATTTGAAATGTTCCTATTCTTCTGTTCAAAGTTAATTTCAGAAACAGGCATCTTTAAGTTTAATATATTAAATAAGGGGCTTAATTTAATATTTTTAAAGCTTTGCAAATACAGCCATCATATATACCATCCGAAAGGAGCCGCGTGGAGTAACAAACTCGTTTTACAATATAACGGTTTAATAGCTAAGATCCAATCAAGAATATTACGAGTTCGTGTTACTGCCTGTCCTATAGGTATTAAAAGTATGTACATGTGTTATCCAAACATAGTTAATATTTGAACAACTACTCGTTTTCTTTTTACGCCTGTTTATTTTTGTATTATGGCTTTAATTTAATAACGGAATTTTATTTTTACTGTAATCATTACACTTTGGATTTACCTTTCTTAAATACTTATCATTTAATCGAGACTCCGAGAGATATGTAACGCTATAGCATAGTAAATATACTATCCTATATGGTGTGGTTATTGTCCGTATTAGATAAGAGAAGACTAATGAAAAGTAAACTTGTAGGCGTACCGTGTTAACAGAAAGAAATATTGGTTTTATCGATTCAATACTGAAACAAGTAGAAAGACACTAGAGCACTATTACATAATACCTATTTCTAAATTATTTCTATTCCCAAGACGTAATTTACAAGTACGGTGTTAATTATTTGTATTTTATGAATATTAAACTGTTTTTAACAAATATGTATGTTTCGTTTTCTAAGAAATAGAAAGTTTAAATTAAGGATTGTGAAGATGATCCTGTTTATATCTTACCACGAAATTAGTAGAGATCGTTACTTCGACTCGATGCTCAAATTAAATTAATTAAATTTTCCAGCTATCTCAGGAGTTCTCTCTCGCAAGAATTATTTTAGAACTTTATATTTAACTGTCTGTTTTTACAGACAAATATTCTGCTTAAATTAATTTATATTTTGTTTTTATTATTCCCTTTTTATGTTCCTTGTTATGATGATAATAATAATAAGAAAATCGTTTATTGCTACACAAAAATAGAAAAGAACAGTAAGTACATAAAAACAAGATACATTTTCTTAAAACCAAAAATCAGAAAAGAAATTATACACAAAAAAAATGTGTGGGCAAAGGGAATGGCTCAGCTTTGTGCTAATTCAAGACCTTCATAGTTGGTCTTGCGTAGCGCTGTTTTTCAGCCACTACCTATCCCTGTGGTGGTAAGCGGGAGATCCAAGTGTAATGTTCCCCTTTCGAGCCGCAAAAGAGAAGACAAAAACCGTGACTAAACAAGAGTTCAAAGATGAAATTTCATAATATCGTCATTTTTTACAGGCGAAACCGCTGACAAAAGCTAGTTTACAATATGTATATGTATACATTAGTTGCTGTAACCGATCGTACACTTAAATACGCAGCTGTGTTTGAAATAGTTACGAAAATCGATCTTCACCAATTGGGTAATTCTTAAGTATTGGCAATATTGGGCGCCTTTATTTAGGAACTGAAGAAATAAGTATGCGAATGTATAGGCACTATTAATTATGTGTACGAAATGTGTATTTAATCGTTCTGACTATTATATATACACTAGCCTTTATGTGTGGCATTGCCCGCGCAAACACATTTTACCTCTTTAAAAGCGGAATTTCCAAATTCCTCCTAATTCATTAGTAATTAGTCCTCTTAGTGCTAGAAAGAAAAAGCCTATCTGCAAAATTTAAGTATTTTAGATTCATCGATTTTATGTTATTTTTTTAATCTTACTCTAACATTGATTATTATCGAGATCACTTCAACTTCATTACAATTCTAATTCTAATTACACTTACTCTGTTTTCTAGCTTTTAGAACCAAACTTCTTAAACAACATCTACAGCAGATTATTTTCTCTATTTTTAAGTACAAGAGACCTCTAATCATTACATTTCATTTTATTCAAACTTATTTTAATTATAATATATTTTTATATTTATTTCTTTCGTTACAAATACCATAACATAAGACCTTATATTTTTTTACGTGAGAAGGGTAGCAAACGAGCATGCAAACTATCTGATGTTAAGTAGCCACAGCCATAGACATCCATGTACAACCACAAACACGATCGAAGTCCGAAATCATCTGAGCTCGAACGTAGATACGTTGCTACTCCTGAGGACTAAGGTTGTCGCCTCTCTTCAAAAGTGTAGCCGGCAACCGCACCTCTCTAACCGATACACAAATAATGCTTTACGGCGGATTATGAGGGCGGCGGTGGTACCTCCCCGGTCGACCTATAGTTCTCCCACCTTTGATTTATTGTTATAAAAATCCTGTATCTACGCATCCATTCACTAAACTCCAACCATTCAAAATCAATTGTTTACAAAACTCCTTTCAGATTCCGAACACTATATAATAGGCATACAAATAAACAAATCTGAACGCTTGTGTGGCGTGACCTTTAGTGTTTAGGTCATCGCAAAATCTGGGTTACTATGGCCATTCACAAAACATCTACGCTGTTATTAAACACGCAACAGAACTTTGGATGCAGGGTTGGTATAAAATAAGAAATTTATTTGAGATACACAAAAAGTGGATTTTAAGCTTAAAATCCACGTTTGATTGACATGCTGGTGACATAAGGGCTGATGTATATCTCTATAGTGATATTTTGAGGTAGAATTGCGATCGCTATTCAGGGCGAGATTGCGGACAGCATTCTTGGCGCCATGCCTCAAGGGCACGAACTCCTTTTAGATTTTTTATGTCAGAAGAGTAGCAAATGAGCATGCAAACCACCTGATGGTAAGTAGTCGCAGCCCATAGACATTCACGTACGACCACAAACACGACTGAAATCCTATCTCAGTTCGAACGTAGTAACGTTGCTACTCCTGAGGACTAAAATGGTCGCCTCGCTTCAAAGTCTAGCCAGCAAAAATGTTTAAAGCTTTCATTAAAATTCGTTTTAAGGTACTCCAGGTAATGTTTAGGTTATTTTAATATTTTTCAAAACATTAATGTAATTGCAATGACAACCCTATTACAAACTAAACCATTGCCGAAGATATTAGAGCCTGCGAAATTTACCTACAATTGATCCACTCTCACACATGACAGATTGCGTGACAAGGACGTTTGCGCAAACCTATGAATACAACATGAAAATCTTTATTGTTTCACCGTTTTTAGGATTCCGTTACTAAATATGTAAAAACAGAACCCTTATAAAATTAAAATTAAAATAATTTTATTTAAAATAAGTTCTTTTCAAAACCCGTTTTGAATGTCAATAAATTGCCACCGACTCCTAAGGTGTTTAGTTTTAGAGAAAAGGTGGTGAAAGAAACTCTAAAACACACATCTTTTCTATTTTTGAAAATGTCGAATAAAAATTATAAATTAGATTATAGAAGTTTCTTTTTGGCAGGTGGAAGAACGGGTACCACCACTGACCTCATAATCTGCTTTGAAGCAATTTGGGTTTCTTCGAAGAGGTACTATTTTCGTCTATTCTAACAGAGAGGGAGACAAACTTAGTCCTCAGGAGTAGCAACGCGTCTATTTACATTATTTAGAGTTTCAGTTTTTTTTTGAAGTTGTCAACTTCATCTAGGGTATCAGTTCGTCGTATATGCACAAGATGCATTCAAGATCTGGTAGCGGCCAAGCTCCCTTGCTCCTTTCTCAGATAAAATGAAGATCATTTGAAGTTTGAAAATGATTGTGGACAGACAGAATAGTCTCATACAAAAATTCATGCATGTGTGCGTGTATGAGTCTGCATGCGTGCTTGTATACGTGAATGCTTGTGGTATGGATCCCGTGTCTACTCGCTTTCTTGTTTTAACTGTTAGTGTAACATATGAAGTTCTTAGTAAAATTTATTACTAATTAGTAAATTTGTTACGCAATATGATTTGTATATTCAATATGGGATTATCCTAAAATAAATAACTATTATTATTATTAAAGTACTTACGACTGAAAAAATATAATGTATGTATGTAAATCCTGTCACATTCGCAGCCGACCGTGAAACGCTACAGTTAAATTAATCGATTTTTTATTTTCAACTGACGTAATTATGATAATGATTTATTCTAGAAGTTAATATTTAAATTGGTAGTTGTGGTTAGGGTTGCCAGCTATAAAAAACTAATAGTATATTTTATAAATATACCTAAACTATTTTTACAAAATCCAGAAAAAGTTTGAAAAAAAATATAATCACACAAGCAATATACAAATAAAGTTATTTAGGATTTTGGGTCTCCTGAAGAGTAAGATTTTAACAGCTATTTTTATTCAAAGGTGGGAAAACTTTGGTTCGACTGGGGAGGTACTATCGCCGCTCTCATAATCCGCCGTAAAGCATTACTTGTGTTTCGGTTGGAGAGATGCTGCCGGCTACATTTTCAAGAGAGACGATCATCTTAGTCCTAGGAGTAGCAACGTATCTACGTTCGTGCTCAGATAGGATTTCGGTCGTGTTTGTGGTCTTACGTGGAAGTCTATAGGCTGCGACTACTTCACATTAGATGGTTTACATACTCGTTTGCTACTCTTCTCATATAAAAAAGTCCACGATAACCTTATACAGTTTCTAACTTTTTCTATAAGGATAGGTAAACTAGTAATACATTAAGTAAAGTATAAATTAAGTTATTTACATCTGTCTCTGAAACAGTAGATTTATCATAAGCATTATTTTTACAACGAGGCCGTCATTATGAATCCAGAACAGAGCGAAGGCAGTTGAAAGAAATTTTCTATCCCACCTACTCTTTTTAGAGTAGAGTACTGTTTCGAGAGTAGGTGGGACAGACAACAAAATTTAAAATACTAAATATGTAATTAAAAATATCTCACGAATTTCTTTGTACAGTAAAGTATTCTTTTCTAGAGTAAGTGGAATGAAAAATAAATTTTAAAATACTTAATAATTAAAAAATTCCCACACATTCTGTGTAGAGTAGAGTACTCTTTATAGAGTAGGTCACATAATGCAAAAAAAACTTTGCAAACACTCTCCTAAGGCTTGAACCCCACGATCTATTGATTTATATAAAAACCATCGCAAAGTAACCGGAGATAATTCCATTTATATTTACCCAACCGCAAATCAGTCGTTAAGAAAATTAGAACTCTATATTCGTGAGTTTATTTAAATCTTTTTGTGGCAAGATTAGAAAGGTCCAGATTCGATTCCGATTGTGTTCAAGTTCAAGCAGAATGAGCTCGACCTTGAAGCTTGTTTTTATTATCGAGCGAAAGGTACTTGTTTCACCGCTAGCGAAAGATTTACAACAATTAACATCAAAATTTGAAAAATAATAGGTAGATATGTAAACTAATTATGATCCGTGTTATTAGAACAGCATGGCGAAGGAGGATCCATGCTTGCATCGATTTCAGATTAGAACTGTTTTTGACATAATTATTTTGAAATAAAACCTTTGCCTTTTTATTCAAATTGTATGTGAATTAATGAGATAATAAATTGTTTCTGTTTTTACTCTGAATACTGTTAAAATTATAGTAAATAGGCGAGGTCTCCTGGTGTTGAATGCATGCTGTGGCTTATAGACATTTACACCTTATTTGAAAATAAAGGTTGAGCCCCATGGGTAGTTCAACATCAGGTGGCCTGCACGCCCGTGCAGCCAAGTGGTCACTGCAGCCCATGAATATCCACGTCCAATCTCAAATAGGACAGAGGTTCTATTTAAAGATGGACGCGGATGCGTAGCTTCTCTTCAGGACTAAGATGGTCGCCTCTAATATTGTGTATCCGGCAACCATACCTTCCCAATCGAAACGCAATACAGAAGAACATGTTGCTTTACAGCGGATTATGAGGGTGGTGTCGGTACACCCTCCTCCCGGGCGAGCTCTAACGGCTCTACCAACTTTAAATTATATTATATAGCTCATAGCATATCAGTACGTAGTGAAACAATGTGAAAATAAGCCTTTATCGCTCAAAAGTGATTCGGACAAGAATGACTGTGGCTGAATAATTTGTTGAATTAACTTCGAAGGAAATAAGCACAAATAAAGTAGGAAATCATTATAATATTTATTAACTCAAAATTATATCTGCAATACGGCTAGTGAATGGTGAACAAGTGCGATTAATTGATATTTTGAAATGTAGCATATATTTTTCAAACACCGGATGTTAAGTGGTCGCAGCCGAAATCCTATCTAAACACGATCTTAGATGCGTTATTGCCCCTGAGGACTAATATGGTCATCTCTCTCATTAAAAGGGTAGCCGGCAACCGCACCTCTCCAACCGAAACACAAGTAATGCTTTACAGCGGATTATGAGGGCGGCGGTGGTACCTTCCCGGTCGAACTATAGTTCTCCCGCCTTTAATATTAGATCAGGGGTTGAATAAAACTCCCATAAAACAATATCTCCCCTCGTAAAGACCCATTCAATTAGGCGGTCATAGCCGCAAAACATTGGAGATTAGCAGCCCCGGGTTACGATTGTCCCAAATTAATTCTGCATTACGGCTGGTAAGTATCGAGGTTGGTACTCTCAGTTCCCCACATATAACTTAACCTAGTATATTAAGCAGGTTCCCAGCAATCCCTCGAGGCGGCCACTCGTACGGGATTACGGTTAGCTATGGCGGATCGCGGATTCATCCTGCTTAGTTTATATGGCGGCACTATGAGGAACAATGTATAATTATAAATACGATAATGCTTATCAATCTTCAGTTGCACTTGCATTTATTTACATAAGTCTGTTTAATAGAATAATTAGTTTTTTTTAACTGATAATTGACTATTGATAAAACTACTTTTATAGTATTATGGTATTTTATAGTATTATTAATAGAATAGTTATTTTATTTTTGTGTGCGGAAGACTGTAAGCAAAACGTTAAACTATAAATTCATGTTTTCTGAAAAAATATGTAATTTAGAAATTAAAAAAATGTAAGGAATATGAACTTTTTTATTGATTTGATACATTTGTCCATATATGTACGATATATCGGTATACCTATGATTTATGTTTTAACATCTCGATATGTGAATATATTGGTATGACGGTAACAATAATATCGAATCAATATATATATATAACTTAAACACCTTTATCAAAAGTATTGATCCAAGACAATAAAATTGCCACTGTCTTAATTTGATTAATTAACAAAATATGAAAGAGTACAGGTATCTACAATTTTTAGTTCAGAAAATCTATTATAATGTATCCACTACTTTATCATATTTGGTGAAGCCATGTTAAATACTAGATACTGTGTTTACCACTGTCAAATAAGATAAATAATAATTTAAAAAAAAACTAAACATGCTTTTATAAGAAACTCAACTAAAAAAGTATAAATAAGAAAAAATATATCGCACTGTAAAAAAGCGTGAAAAAGAAAAAGCACCCCACGCTTATTTTTACATCGCAATATATTTTATTATTATTTATAATTTATTACTTGATTTTTTTATAAAAGCGTGTTTTTTTACTTTTATTATTTTTCTTTTTTTTCATATTATTGCATTGTCATCCGTCCTTGATACGTGTGCAAAGTATCAATTTAATCAGTTTTTTGGTAATTAGTGAAGATTATGCTCAAAGAATCCGTTACATACATAGATACAAGGCAAGCTAACAAAAATAAATCTATTTTACTTTATATCTACTATCGTCCATGTGAGCCCATCTTTACTGCATTGGTTCATAGCATAACTTTAATTGTTTTTAAAGAGCGCACACGCGGTAAAGCTCATTCATCGCTTTATTTATTTTAAAGAGGGTGCAGGAGAGGATTTCATGAGAATAAGGCTTAAAGCAATTTCAAGAGTACTTCTATGTAAATGGTAGTTGCCGATATTTCTGTGTAGATCGACTTTGGACGTAATGTTTACGATTAATCAGATAATCAATAAAATAATTTGACTTTTACACTTTGGTTTAATTCCTTACGCAAATTACAATGAGTACTAATCGCCCAAGGTTTAAATTTAGTCCGTAGTTGATTACATTTTTTAGGCTGATAATTGAAATAAATGTTTTTGTAATACTCCTCGAACTACTGAAAAAATTACTTTCAAAATTACACAAATTTTATAACTTGAAATTCATTCAGCTAATCGAAAATTTTAAAATTCTTTGGACATAATCCCTATTCCGTGCGACTGCTTCAACAGTTATATATGTAACGTTAATTTTTAATAAATATTAGTATTTATTTGTATCCTTCTACTAAATTGCGTGACAAACTACAATAAACAGCAGCTGGAATCGAAGATTGCTTACTGGCGTGTCTTGAGAAAACTGATGTTTAGTAATGGACTGATGTGAGCTGAAGATTGAACCTTAACCTAAAACATAACGCCGCAAATACTAAAACTATAAGACATTTTTTTAGATGGTTCTAAAATAACCTAAGACCATTTAAAGACAGATATATATGGTTCTTAAACTTTCAATTAAAAGAAAAAAACAACGCTTGCTTAAACATTGTTTTAATAGCATAAACGTTTCATTTTTTAAATAAATAAACTTTTGAAAATACATTTTTTATTTCAAGTCACCGTCTCTCGAACACGTTTTACTATGATTTAGTCAAAATGTTATTTCATTATCGTGTGAAAAGGCAAAGGAAACAAGCTCTTAAACCAAAGGTGCGGGGAGCTCCTACCTGTGCGCTTGAGCATCGTACCTGACCTAGGAAAACAAAGATGGGGACTTGTTCGACTTGTGTGGATAAGATTTAAATAAATGTTGAGAAGTTATAGCTTAGTGGTTAAGATTCCGGCCTCCAACACGGCGAATCCGGGCTTCGATTCTCTGGCACTCTCGATTTTTATTTAAGTACGTATTAGTAATTAATTATCACTTACTTTGATGATGAAGGGAAACGTCGAGAGGAAACCGTATGTCTCAGAGTTTTACATAGTCTTCAAGCAGTATGACGGCTACGAATCTGCACTTCTTCAGCAAGGTCGACTGTAATCTAGCATTAAATCTAGGAGGCCCATCAGCGGGACAATAATGGATTGACGATGAAATGTTTACACTCCTATTCTTTCACTATTACAATATAGGATGCCGTCGAAACAAAACGGTAATAAAATAATTCATAAATAAATTAAAGTACTGTGATAATTTACAAATATTCGTACCAAAAATATATTACTTAATGCGTTAGTAAATTGTAAATAGATTTATAGAAAAAAATATGTTTAAAACATCAATGAACGGCAGATTCAGAACCAAACATTTGTAAGGTTCTTGGAATGTCCATAACAAGTTTACCTGTTATGAGTGTGATATTTTCATATTTTTTCGGTAGATTTTTTTGTGTGACATGCTAAGTGGTATGATGCGGACCACCTATGGCGCCTCCGCTCGGAAAACCCGAAAACTTTTTATCGAGCCTCAATGGCTGACTGAGAAAAGAATTTACACCTCTCCTTCTAGGGAAAAAACCTTGGATTAATGTTTTGGCTAATAAGCATGGTGATATATCCGTACTACGGTCATGACTTTTCGTTGTATGGATATGTCTTAATGTGGGAATACGTTACAACTGGAAAGACTTTCATAGAATCTTTCGAAAATGTTCATTTTTAATATAAGTTTATTTTACATCGTTAGTGCTGTGTATAAAATATATTCAAATATATTTATATTATACTCATATATTTCTATAAATGGGTAATATATATTTCTACATAAAAATAATAACGAAATTGGGACTATTTATAAAATAATGGCATTTCTGTGCTTTGAAGAAGACAGCAATCGGTCTTGGTAATTATCAATAGTTGATAATATGGGCATGACTACGACACTAATAAAATACGATATACCATAATGGCGGTCTAGTAAACTCTTCCTATATATAAAAAAACTGGCTCGTATTTGTTTCATATCACATTGAAACACCCTGATAGAGAATATTCCAGGCCTATACTAACACCCAGATGTGGGAAAAATAGGAATTTAATTTCACTACTAATAAATATATACCTTGCCGACTACACTTTGAAGCGAAGTGACTGTCTTAGTCTTCGGGAGTAACAACTTCGAGCTCAGATAAAATTTTTAGTCATGTTAGTGATTGTATGTGGATGTCTATGGTCTGTAACTGTTTAACATCAGGTGGTTGGCATGGTCGTTTACTCTTCTCACATAAAACACCGGTCTAGCAGTAATCGAGTATTTTCTACCATTTTCCAATGTAATAACATTTGTTGTACACAAACTGAACATTCCAATATCAATTATAGAAACAATTTACATAACAATGTTTATTTATGTAATATTTCGCTGCAGGTCTTTTACGGGCTTAAAATTAAAACATCGGGCCTGTGTACCAGAGTGGCACTCGTTTCGAGTATGTACATAATGTGGACGAGTGCCACCGTACTATCGACGATTATTTACATTTGTAAATACGCATATGCCATAAAGACTTCGTATAAAGTGGAAGATGAACTAAATACACATCTCACAATGCAAAATATATTTGATTATGTAGCAACGGTATTGTACTTAGGTTAGAATCGAAATAATCAAATATATGTTGTCATTTTATTCCACGTGATGAAACAAATATTTGTTTAAATTGTGTGCGAGAAATTTGTACCTAAAATTGTTGTTTATTCTGTACTAGTGGCCTAAATTCGGCCATTACTATGAATTAAAACATTTGCACGACATGATGCATTTACATAATTTATTCCATATTTCTTTAAACTCAATATAACAATGATTATCTTAATATTAAACAATCTACAGGGAGCCTGTGCTTATGCACCAAGAACGTTTACCGTATAGTCGTGATAAACAGCGATCGCAATTCTTTTCGCGAGTAGAACTAATTCTTTGAAATCAATTTTGGCATTCAGACCTCTTGGTACAAAGGTTCAAAGACGGATATTTGGTTATTTTTAATTAAAAAATCCTTTAATAACAGTTGATTCCAATGTTTCTCGTCTGCCGGGCATTCCATGCCGTTGAAATGATTTTGTACAATTATTCTTCATTATAAATAATGAAATTATGTTCTTCAAAGCAAGTAAGAGTAGGGACTTCCCATTACACAGTCGTAACGTGGCTACTGTTCACTAATGGCTGAGTGGGAGTGTTAATATAGTTTGTCAGTATTACCGCCCTTTTGGTGGCTACTTTCGTTGTAAATTACGGTGAGCTCTCTGTGTGGCCGTAGCATATACATAATATGTGACAGAGATTTATGTTACCATAACTTTAATCTACGGTTTTGCTCTTACAGAAGTTGATATTATAATACATTGCATTAAATCATTCAGCCCTATTTTTACCCTTTATATTCTAATCATATATGTGCTTATGTATGAGATTTTGGATACACTAATTTTGGTCCGCGGGTTTGCTCGTACAGAAGTCGATAATATAATAGATTTCATTAAATCTATAAAAGTTAAAAAAAAATTGAACACAAATGTCTTCCCTTTTACCGCTTAGGGAGTTCTATAAAAAGTTAATCACAAAACTGCTTAAACCTAAATTTTTGCAGAGGTTCTTGACGTACCGTTAGTGAGTATTAAGAAAGGAATCTCAGAAATGCCGTCTTGAAGGGGTTAAAATAGGGTTTCAATATTGTATAAAGTTTTTGATTTATGATTTTGGTTACTGAAAAGAAATAATTAACTTATTGGGTCTTAAGAATTCTATCCATTGGAGGGTAAAATAATGTTGAAAGTCAGTAAAACTAAAGATTAAACTTATATGAATTTTTGATTTGTTTTATAGAATTGCTTCAAATGTACATATAGAATAAAAATAGAGCTCCAGAATTTATTGGAATGCACGTAACATCTACGAGAGCAAAGTCAAAAGCTATTAATAAATAAGGCTCGATTGTCATATACCATTTCATATACTATATTAATAGTGGGATTCGTGATAATCTCACGTACTAATCAGTCAAAACCATCCTCGGTTCGTGTAGGTGGATACACCGAGACACGTAAAATTTCTCACGTCATTTTCTGCTCAATCTTCACACAACAATACGATGTAGTTTTCAATGGATTCATGTAATGAATGGCCGAAGATAGTATGAGAATAGGACGACCATATTGCTACGTAGAGTAGGATATGTTTCGGATTAAGTTACGTACCTAATAATGTTTGTCTTAATTATTAAAATAGAATACAATGGAATATTTTTTGTAGATAGAACAAAATATATATAGGGACACAAGGAAGGAAATAAATTTATATTTTTTATGTTGATATGTTTTTCTGAAACTTTATTCAGTTTAATGCCGTTTTTGTACAAGTAATACTGAGTGTTAGTATTCATTATTTATCATAAACTTATAACAATAAAATATTAAACAAAAACAGCAACAGTATGTATTTATGCCAGTATTTATTTTCACAGTATATCGTTTTAAGACTGTCGTGAAAAATTAAATGTTTATAAGTAAATACTAAAAATAATACATTTATTACGAAAGATAAACTTTTTATTTTACTTATCACAAGTAAAAAAATACACAATTCGGACAATAGAGAACTTAAACACATAGTTAAGTGTTAATCATGCTAATTTTTTATATCAAAATGTGTTTTTTCGTTCATTTTGTCAATCAGTCATTAATTGTAATTCTATGTGTTTGTCCAATTCCAAATTTTTGATGCAAACGTCATGTTTTTGTATCTTTTTATTGGTATCTATAGAAATCCGTAACGAATTCGATGCAGAACTGGAGCTGCACCTAAATTTGATAAGAAATGCATAGTTACTCTTGAGGACTCCGTTATACATATATACCGTTGAGACTCCGTCATATTTAACTGATCATCTAATCCTGATGTCCTAGTTATGGATGTTTTATGGTTCTCCTATACCAAGGGCTAACTGACGTGCCTTTATTGTATTTTTTAAGCTTACCCCATCTTACCTGTCCATTATCCGCGCTAATGCAATCTTGTTGTGACGGACTTATCTTTATCTTTTTCTTTTGTTATTGTTGCCAAATTTTGACGTTTCTTTTGTCACCGATGGCAAAGACTAGGACATTGGCCGGCATTGAGGAAGTCGGAAACACGTTCCGATTTTATTTTTAGTTCCATGTTTTAGACACAGTAGCACAACCGAGAAAGATGATTTATGGGGTCAATAAACAATAAGTAATAAACTCTGTGATGTGAAGCGAAATGGAATTTCGAATTCAATTCATTCAATTCTCAATTTCATGAAAATCCTGTGTAATCACAATTAAATATTTGGTACTTGATAATTCAAGAACATTAAATATTTCTCAAAACATCATGTCAAAATCTACATGTTTTCACAAATAACTTAACCATGTCTAAAATTTTTTTGTACCTGGAAGCGTGGAAGCGAGTGCTGGTTAAGTGAGATTTTGACTAACTTAAAACCCATCCATGGCCTTTTTCTGTGTTTGTGGAGAACACCAGGATCACGAAATGCAACTGGTGTTTTCTAGTACGACGCTCTAATCGGACACTCGGAAGAATTTTCTCAGCTTCTCTGGCACTGGTTTGTCTTCACTCTTACCACTCTAAATCCCAAGACGTCGCCTCTTACAACTCAGACAGGAGATACCGTAGCATTTTGTGATCCCGAACTACAGAAACAATTATATATCATTAAAACTAAAGTTTGTGAAATCCATCAGCACTTAATGCAACTAAACTTTTCTGAGAGGCAGATCAGGAGGATGTTAAAGACTTAAAATAGCAGTTCTACTTGCAGCATTACTGAAGACTAACTAAGTCGTTACATAAATATGATTAAACTGAAATCCATCACACGTTTCAACTGAAATTCAAGAATTACTTCACGTTAGAAACAAATGTACATGTGGTACTTATCCAATGAGGGTTGGTAGATACAGGGATCAGAAGCCATTCAGTCTATTGATTGACTTCAATCCACTAGATTAACAACTGCCCTCGATAGCAGTAACAGGGTCTGCTTAAAATCCTTACTAGAAGTAGTCTCAAAGTACGCTTTAGTTTTAGCAACTAGTGGTCACCCATCCAAATTCTTACCGCGCCAGAAGTTGCTCAGCTTTGTCGACCATTTCTCAAGTACTAGTAAAGATGTATCTAATTACATAATTAACAAACTTGCCGGCTGTTTGCGCGATTATGGCGAACTAATTAGCATTGTTTGGACTGGAAGTCATTCGGCTGACCGTGTTTGTCTAATTAACTGTTTTGTTTATTTCTGATAAATCGTATGAAACAAACGGATACGGACGTGGGCAACGAGAGGTACCTATGTACAAAAGTACGGTACTGACGTTCCAATATATATATATACCTAAATATTTTGTATTTGTAGAATATGTCACAAAAAAGTTCATAGGAGGTTACATAAGAAAGTAGGTATATTCTCCCATATAAAAATATATTAATTATCACCAGCCCATCTCTAAATCTCTGGTAGGCCCCAAAGGAGCCTGAGGGCCCAATCCTAGGTCATCAGGATGAGAATGATTAGATGAAAGTCTATGTACCTACTGGCTAAGTACGGATTGGTAGACTTCAGACATCTTTGAGAAATTGCGATCGAGCAAGTATTCTCACTATGACACTCTATTAATATTGTTTTATGTGAGAAGAGTAGTAAACAAGCATGCAAACTACCTGATGTTAAGTAGTCGCAGCCCATAAACATCCACGTACAACCACAAATACGACTGAAAACCTATCTGAGCTCGAACGTAGATGCGTTGCTACTCCTGGGGACTAAGATGGTCACCTCCCGTTAAGTATAGCTGGCAACTTCTTCAACCGAAACACAAGTATATAATTTTCCCACCCTTAAATTTACCTATTTAACTAATTTATTTTATTTCATAATCAGTTGCAAAGCAATACTTGTGTTCAGATTAGAGGGGTGCGGTTACCGGCTACCGGCTACAACTTTGAATTCAAAAGTAACTGGGTTGCACGATCACTAAAAATCGGCTTGCTCTCTCGTTTTCTACTTTTCTATTATAAAAAATAATACAATACAATATGACACTATTAATTGCGCACAAGTAGTCAAATATAAATAAAATAAATATTATGTCTGTGTTATCAATAAAAAAGGTATCTCTTCCAAACAACAATCTCTAGAATTTATTTGAACATCTCTTCCAGAAAAATGGAACATGGAAATTATTCTATGATACGAATATTTTCCATATTCATGGCTTTTATATTAAAAGCGAGTTTAGTACACAACGTTAGGCATCGCGTTACATACGGAGAGCGAACAAGCGTCCGCCATTATCTGGCGTCCGGTGTCGGGTTCGCCAGTTCTCCTTTGCTCCTATTGATGAGGGAAATAAAAAGGATTCTTGTTGTTGGTGGCAGTGAGAGCTTAATGGTATGATTCTGGCCTCTAACACGTAGGTCCCAGGTTCTAATCTTTTTTTATATTAATATGATTGGGGTAACACAATTTAGAATCCAAAGACTACATTAAAACATATATAACAGAGTCACGCTCTAGCTATAGCTTGGAATCATCGAGGTGATCCCATAAGTACCTGCATAAAGAATCATCAAAATCTGTCAAAAAGACTGACTTAATAAAAAACAGAAACCAATTAAAAAAAAACTCAATTTTTAAATGGGACTATTCATTCGCTCAACCGAAGGTGTTTTCTTCACAAGACAGAAAGCGCCTGTGGAACATAGCTATCATTACTTATTTTCGATTTATTTATAGATAAAAAGGTTTTCTTTAAATGAATACTTAACTTAATCAATTAATAAAATATTCTGGTTTTTAACTGTTTTTAGATGTTAATACGAGTAGGTTTTCAATAACATGTCCGATAAACACATCAAAAAATTGCGGAATTATAGAAGTATTTATCTCATTTGATGTACTTTTGAAATGTAGTCATAATCACCGGGACGAAGCGGAAAAAACGGAATATTGCCCTCATCGACCATTGCTCCAACAGTCTGTTGTAATACTATCTTTTCCCGTTTACCGTTCCCCTTATTTACATTATTTCTGTAACCGATATGTAATTGTAAATTACATAATCACTACTTATAGGTATATATTTACATAAATATATAGGTATACCAAATGTCTACTTTAATTTTAATAGAGATTACTTAAAGATCTTAAAAAAACCGAAACTCGAAAACCAAATTTTTTTATATAAATTTTATTTTTAACGTCAAAAATAGAGTTTCTTGACACTAGGATGTTACTTCTATATTTTTGCTTAACACCACTCAATCCTTTTTTTATGGTCCAACTATTCTGAAATTACCAAAATCATGCATGTAAAATTTTGTACCTTAATGTCTAAACCATGAGCATGCAATTGAGTTACAATGACCACTTAATATTGACTGACAATTACGGCAGCCTTTTTAAAATTGTTTTGTCCATGATAGGATAGAGTAAACTTATTTAATTATGT
Source organism: Phocides pigmalion okeechobee (assembly GCA_018251015.1). Lineage (NCBI taxonomy): Eukaryota > Metazoa > Arthropoda > Insecta > Lepidoptera > Hesperiidae > Phocides > Phocides pigmalion. Next base: position 17,913 of record DWON01000203.1, read on the forward strand.
ACTTAAACACATTCTTACAAACAATTACTTACTTATACACATTCGACGGTATTTTACTTGAGGCTTGCCTTACAGCTGTGTACCTCTGAAAAAATACCACCATATAATTAGATACCATAATATAAGCCACATAGTAAGAGAAGTTTCCCTTATGCTTACTTTTACCAAATTTTTAACTTTTCTAGTGATACTTGAATAGAAAATTTTCGATTAGCTACCTTTGCTACCTTTTTGTTACCTTAATTAGTATGATGGGGTAAGGTATCTCATTTAATTATGCCATATTATTCGGTGATATTTTACATAAGACTTACAAAATTTTATTACCTTTTGGAAAAATAACTCCGTCGAGTTATTAGTCAGGTAATTTGATTGTCGCCCTTGATTTTGTTCACAATAAACGGGAAGGAACAGAATAGCGACAAAGAAATAGAAACCGTGTAATAGAGTTAGTAAACCAAATAGAACAAGCTATTTTGCAAAATAAAGTCTTGTCAGTCAGTATGTCAGTATCCAAAGGTGGGAGAAGAAGACAAGTTGCTTTAGGGCGGGTTATGAAGGTAGCGGCGATGCCGCCCCGGGCGAGTTCTAACGGCTGTATATTTACTACTATTTATAGTTGTTTATTTGTAAAAACCGAGGATGAAAACAAACATTAGTATTATTATGACAGAAGAGTAGCAAACTAGCATACAGGCCACCTTATGTCAATTAATCAAAGCCTATTGACATCGACAACCTATCGGAAACAGGGCAAGTTCTATTTGAGGTCGAACAAATGCGTTGCTACTAAGGACTAAGATGACCTTCGCTAAGTAGCCAACAATTTTAAAGGTGGGAGAACTATAGTTCGACCGGGGAAGTACGACCGCTGCCCTCATAATCCGCCGTAAAGCATTACTTGTGTTTCGGCTGGAGAGGTGCGGTTGCCGTTTACACTTTGAAATGAGGCCACCATCTTAGTCCTTAGGAGTAGTAATGCATCTACGTTCGAGCTCAGTTGGGATTTCGGTCGTGTTTGTGGTTGTACGTGTTTGTGGTTGTTGTGTTTGTGGTTGTACGTGTTTGTGGTTGTATGTTTATGGGCTGCAACTACTTAACATCAAATGGTGTGCGTGCTCGTTTGCTGCTCTTCTTACATAAAAAGACCGTTCCAACCTACACAAGTGTTGCTTCACGGCGTATTCACACGAATACAGTATCCAACAACAAAATCATCCGATTACCAACATCCCGAGCGTTGTCGTTCCACGAGGCGTAGTATTGACTGTGTCCACTGCGCATGTCCCATCGCCGGCATAGAGCAGCTGGATGCGAACTTTAGCAAGTTACTCTTGTAACGTGGAAAGAGATACATTTTAATACAAACGTTCGGTTTTGTATCCTTTGCTTAGGTTTTTTTTTTATTTGTAGAAAGGTGTTTGGTTTCTAGGTTGGAGAGGTGCGGTTACCAGTTGCAAACGATGCAACAAACTTGGACCTCAGAAGTAGCTATGCATTTATAAAACTCAGATAAGACTCCAAGTTTGAAGACGATTTGAAGTTGTATATGGATGTCCATGGGCTGCAAGGACCACTTAACATCAATTGGCTTGCAATTCGGACGAAAGCAGAGTCTTTATAGGTTGTCTAGGTTAGGCTTCTACTATAATTAATTGTAAAGTGTTCATTGTTACATTATGAAATTGAATTAAGTACAGATAATATAAAGTAGCCCAATCTTTTATGGAGAATTAACTATATTTGCTTCAAAAATCTTTTAAAAAGGAAGTTTAAATTAGTAATTACACAAACTCTGTGCGAAAACGCGTATTTTAAAACTATTAATTAGTATGTTTCATTTATTTGAGTTAGTATTGACTCCCGCACAGCACAACCGTAACCATACCAGTCTGACTAATAGAGGGTTTCGGGTTCAATTCCAGGCCAAGCAGATATTTTTGATGTATTTAGATTTCGATTCTGAACCCGGACCTTTGTGTGTTTGTCTTTGGTGTTCCATGAGTATAGATTTTATTTGTAAATTAAATTTTCATTCAAAATGTGAGTTTTGGAATTTCTTGTACCGATTCTTCTATAAAATTCTACATAAGCGCACAAATTCACAAGATGTACACTACAGAATTTTCCTAAGCACAGCTTTTAATGCATTTAAAATGTCACGGAATGCTTACGTAAATTGACACTTCCAGCAACTTTATGGCAAAGTTGAGACGGCATCACCTCATAAAATAATGACTTTCGAAGTGGATATCTATAAATAATAAAAAAAATAAAATTTGTATTGGTATACATCATTTCTTTATCAATCTAATGTCAATAATAAATACATTGCAAGTATTTGTGCAACATCTTCGTAAAACCTAATAAAACAGGAAATATACATTTATACAGGAAATAGCATTGAAACTTGCTAATATTTAGGAACGCATTTATAAAATAATCTGTGTTGTTATTGTTTGTGAAATACGTACATTTTTACACGAAAACTCTGAAGAGTTCTTATAACATTGTTTATTTATAGAAAGTGAAATATGCCTAATCATTAGTTACTCAGAAGCAGCAGTAGTAAAAACAAAAGTACAACAAAAAATTAAACAACACATAAATCAGAATGAAGAACAATCCATTAACTGGATCTACAATAAAAAAAGAAAACAGGGCACTCTGCGATTGGCTGCCGCGCTGACAGCCGGCCGTGATTGGTCGCCACGGCGACTGCGTTCAGAAACTCGATACTTTTTAATAATGGCTCCTTTAGCTAATGCGATCGGCTTTTATATTACAACGTCGAAAGTTAGTATTTTATTACATGGGACCCAAATGCGGTAAGTGCTATGGGAAACGAGATACGCCTTGTTTCGGATTTCTCATTGCGGTCCGATTCGGCCGGATTAGGTCGGCGCCAGGGCGGAGATACGGGATTTCGTACTGATTAATATTAGATAACAATTATGTCTATACCATTTTAATTATCCTTAAAGAGAATAATAAATTTTCAATGTACTGTCTACAGTTATAGTATTTTTTCCTGCTAATCTAATATTAAAAAAAAAACATATTTATACGTTAAATTGAAAAATATAGCAAATATTATGAATACGTCACTCATCGTGAAAAATAAACGGTTACTCGCTGCAGTAAACGTTGAAAATCAGCCGCAATTGAGTTCTAATAGATAAAACAAAAAAATCACAATCTAGAGAGGCGAGACTAATCACAGTGCAAGCACTGTAAAGCATTATCAAACAAGTTATTGCTCAAATACGCAAGATACACTCGAGCCACTCTCGTTGATGGGGCTGTGCAAACAAAAATATCGACTATTCGATAACCGCGCCGAGAATCGATACTGACCCCGCGCTGATATCGCGAAAATGAGCAAATACGACACGAGATGATAAAAAATGTACACCTTCCACTGAAATAGTACACACATTTGTGTAGTGAGTATGGGCGTGTCTCTTACTTACGCATAAGCAATCATCAAGCTTCAATAAGTGTACTGACTATATACACGCATTCAAAACTTTTATCCGATAAAAACTTTTATCCATAAACACATTTTTTTTATTTGAAACAATATGAGCGTTGGTAACTAGACTGTTTGGCATGACAACAGTGCCGTCTTAATCCCTCTTCCCCACTTCAACACATATAATTCAATTATTATACATGTTGTCATACAATTTACTCTAATTATAAATTCTTCAATCCATCAATTTATGTATCACATTGACCAAGAGTATTATGACGATCAATTGTGTTTTAATTAGTACCATAACGTTAGTTTATAGATTTATGCACGATAGTTAAGATTCATGATTTTTCCCCCAACAAACGAGACCTTCTTTGAAAGATTATTCCCTTTTAGGTTTTGTATTAATATATTTGTTAACAAACAGTAACTTACATTTATGATTTGTTTAAAAAAATTACCGGCACATCTAAAGGTATTTGTGAGCCCTGACACTTATCAAGTTTAACAAACTACTACATTTACCTTTTTTCAAGATCTCTATACCTACTTTATTTATCCTATACGAACTTTATCCATCTCCAAGAGATTACCTAAGCGGTTACGGAGATGACAAACCCGTCTTGGCCACGTTAAATAGACGCTAGGCTTTTTGTCGACAACTTCTTGGAAATGCCACGTAACGTTTTTAGCGCCCATATCTTCGTACTAGATTCTTACTCAAACGCCAAAGAGTACAAACAGAAGCGACGTGGGCCTCGGACACGACAAGGACTCGGCGCATTTTAAATTTTTAAACAATTTATAAAAAGGAGATGGTTCCCATTGGTTGCATTCATTAAGTTATCGGTGAACACTAAATTAATAATCGATGTGGAAGATTCTTATTTATTGTATATTTTCCATTTGGTGGCGTTTAAATTCGAGGAGAAAATATCACTCGTGAGAATGGAAAAAAGGGATGCAATTTTTCTATTGTACTTGAATTTAAATTTTGAGTAATAAGTCTATATAAAATATATTGAAAAGAAATAAGCATTCCTAGAGGTGGTAAACAAAATATGACGTCGCTTTTTTGTTATTATTACTTCACGTGAACCACAAATAAATGGCACACCTTGGCTGTACTAATTTATTTTATACTGATTATATTTACTACATAATTTATTTGAAGGTAGAGTTAAGGAGAGCCGTGTCCGCGCCTCTCGCCGCTTATGTCTGGCTTTTCTTTGCCTTAACACACATGTGAATATTACTCAACTGTCATACATCGGTACTTTCAGTATCTGTTATGACTCGGAACGGAAATATGCGGTATCAAAGAAGCCATCGTTATCAAGCATTTCGTGTTTGCAAACGTTATCGATTCAAATTTCGATGTTTGACTGTCAATAATAAAAACAGGCTTTGTTTTGATGATTTGCTACATTTCAAGTAGGTGTTCAATCAACACTAATAAACAGTTCAAATATTGGGTTTAGACGATGTATTGTTTGTTGAAAAAGCAACCGAAATGATGTCTTTAGTTATTCGAAACATCAAACCACGATAAGTCATAGGTACTCAATCAATTAACTGCTATCCACCGTTTACAATGTCCAAACAATTGTTTAGATGGTACATTTGTTTGTTTATATATTAATGTTATGATCATTGGTTACACACTTGGTTTACTTTGGTAAACCGTGCGAATTTCAGGTAAAGTTGTAGACATATCTATTAGGATTCATCTTCGCATGATTCGTTGAAAATTGAACCAAGGAAAGATGAAAATAAATCGGTTTCGCGAACTCATTTTTACATGTTATTTAACAGTATTTATTGTACGTAAGAACAATTTAAAGTACATGCTTTACCTACTCTACATAAATTACAAAAAAAATTGTAAATATTCTATCGAAAAAAATACAAAATTCGATTTCCGAGCGTCTGACACAATAATTAGAATAACACAAAATGGCCGCCGTTAAGGTCAATGCACTTGCTGCAGCGATCGTCCGAAGCTTAAGTGGTATGATTGAGTGGACAATTAGACAGTTCGTAAACAGATATACACGATACAGCGTATACACAACCTTGCCAATTACTGTGAAACCTGCAGTGTAAATAAACTGATCAATTATATCGTCTAATATAAGAACACTTTGCACACAATATAGTGACGGAAAAATTAGACTCGTAGCGTTACAGTTACAAAAGAAAATGCTCCCATTTTCTTTTTCTATAATCCGAGTAATGTGCATTCAATAAAAAAATTAGGCCTTAATTTAAACAGGCGATGAACTCTCTAAAATCTCTAAAGAGTTAGTAGGTACCTAAAGTAATTTGGAAACGTAGTAAATAATGTTTCTAATTATTCTAAAACTCACGATGATGATGATGACTTTATCATGACCAAACTTTTAATACTTAACTATTTTTCATCTTCTAATGATTATGTTTCATTTTTTTTCAATCTTGGATCCGTATTCGCACGTCACAAAATCACGAATCACAGACTCATGTAGCAATCTATAACTAACAAAAATAGTATCCATGTTACATATTATAATATACGTTTCTAAGAAAACGTGATATCATTGAAAGTTTTCCGTAGGTGGATCAATTTCGCCGACGTCTCATAAATCATGAGTGGACGACGCGGGTACAGTTATAAATTGCCTGCTTTTTTAGTTTGTATTAAAGGATCTGGAATCGAGTAGCATCGTGGTTATTTCGTTTCAATTCAAAGTACAAAGTTCAAATCTCACGCACATATCTCTTTAAAGTCATGCGTATCATTTGTTTAGTTTTTGTTTACGTATACATATTTTTTTTAGTGAGACAGTATTAAAAATGCATAGAAGATATGTACAAGGAATTATTTTTATTATAACCTGTTTATATTGTATATCTTTATCATACGCGAACTTTTTTACACGAATCGTCAGTTTCAGGTTAGTATTTTTCATTGTATTGAAAGAAAGATCTTTACCCCAAAAATTATTAAAAACTTAACATAACGTATTGTATACTATTTGATTGAAATACCTACGATTTAATCGATACAAGTATCATCTGATTTTTACAAATTCCATGAGATAAATTAATTTCTATCATTGTATATTAGAACAATGAATCTGGAGCTAAAGATAACTTTTTAAATATTAATGATCTATTATCTATGAAGACAATGACACGTCAGTGACAAATGCTGACAAAGGCTGAGCAATTAAATTGAATACACAATATTTCATACAAATACATTTAAATATTAATTTTAATTTAGTTATAGACATATTATGTGTGTTAAAGACAACTGGATCAAATGTATTTATGTGAAAACGCTCTCATGTTTTAAATATCCCAATGTTATAAATTGCGTTGCTTATGATTACTTTACGTATTTTACAATATTTGATACTTATTAACAACGCTTCTTAAGTCTATTTATAGATATCCATGGACAATACTAATAAGTATACCTTTTTTAAATTTTATGACACAAAAATTCTGATAATCGTAACCAAATTACTTAATAGTTTCATCACCCTTATAACTTCATGATGTCAACATGTCATGTTACAATTTTGTTCAGATATACATACTCAACATAGTCAAGAACATTTGCACATTTTACTTAGATTATTGACTCTGTTATTCATCTGTGTAATAAACTGTGTAGATAAACAATAAATAAATTAAATATATGAATTAAAACTAATATTTGTATTAGATTTAATATTATCACGAAATTCGTACATTTTATTATGTACCGAGTATGATTGCCGATATTTCGACCCAGTAGCATGGCCCGTGGTCGCGGGTAAATACAAGTTTAGCATGGTCACGTGTAAACACACAGCTTAGCATGGTCACGGCTAAGCTGTGTGTTTACCAGTGACCACGAACCATGCAACTGGTTCTAAATATTGCCAATCAAAAATCAAATATCCTAAATCTTAAGTACCCTACACATAATAAAAAATACGTGTTTAATTAATTATGGAACCTTTTATTTTGCGTAGTCCGTCTTGGCTGTTTTTTTTATATATTCTCAAAGTAGCTCCAGACATCAAAAGCTTCCCTCCTTCGTTTGACAAATTATGTAAAATATATAACAGATGCAGGGTACTGGCAATACGGTTGAGTGCCGTTCCCTGATGGATGGTGTTTGTTCAACAAATAGTTTTCAATTCTATGTCGTGCCGCTATCGGTGAAGATTTCACTCACCCAATTGGTATTAGGGGTTCCATCTCGATATCACATACGAGTGGTCAGATATTAATTTTCCATTGAAAATCTCAAGAAATACGTACCGTGACATTTACATGAGATTTTTTTGTGAGATGCTCAAAAATAGTAACATTAAAATTTAAAATTAAATCAATAAAAATTATTATTATCAAAAGCGTGAAATAATACTAATAAAAATAAACAAAAACTGTTGACGTTAGTAATCAAACATTCTGCAATTAATAAGACACTGTTATATTCCAAACAATTTTGTGCTAATCATCATGATCAAGTTAAAAAATACTTGTTTAATTTGATATACGAGTACTATGATTTACGTTTGTGCTTACATTTTCGTAGTGAAGTAGGTCTTAAGCCTGAAGTTATTTGCGTATTAGAAATTAATAATTACTTACTTTATAGATAAAGACGTCATGAAGTAATTTGCATACTTGTAAGTTCTCAATAAATTCTTCAAATGATTCTACCAAGTCCCATCCATCCAGTACCTACCTCGTTCCTCAGAATTTATACATTTTCATGTCAATGAGACCTGTGTTCAACAATAAAACAGTATTGGATTAATAATAAAATAAAGGCAAACGTATATAGAGCGTATTTTGTGATAAAATGTGGGTTCAAGACGGGAGAGTAGAAGCGAAACGTTTTTTCCGCGTCATATCGATTGTTTGCGCAACAAAACCGGTATAGCACAGGCATGGTATTGTTGGGCGCACTGCTAAAGGGAGGTTTATGTTGCTTGTAGATGTTTGAAACTTTGTAAAATAATAACGGTTTAAGACATTTATTTTTCATCCGAATACAATTAATTTAACATTAGAAATACAAATTACAAATAATGTAGGTACGGTACAGGCTTGAATTAAAAATAACAACATTGTGGAGGTAGTAACAAATATGTATGCACTCATTACATATCAGTTTACAATAGCAAATTTATAACAATTACAGTTGATAGTTAGTTGATTGTTACAAAAGGGTTATGAAATCTTTTTAATTAAATAATTTGATTTAATTGACAGTTAAATTAAAATTTTGAGAAGTCTTTTAAAATGTGAAATTTTAAACAATTGAAAAGACTGAATGTCTTTGATATTATTAGTCAGTGAGTTATAAATCTGTGCTCCTTCGTAAAGTATATTTCTTAATATTACTAATATCATCGGGGAATTTATGCATTATGTTATATAACTGATATAAAATAATGTCATAAGTTTAGTTTTAGTACATTCATTTGTTATATCACAAATATGGTTCATTTTATTCTATTTATTTCTACTGTCTAACCTCGATCCAGTTTATTAAAGTTAAGTGTTAATTATAATTAGTGTCAAGGTGTCATTGTCGATATAATTTAAAAAAATAACCAACCTTAATCAGTTGCCTACCTTTATATTTAATTATTACAGAATATGACATTTTAAAACATTATGTTATGTAAAAGGATTTTTTATCTACATTTCCTCTATGTATTTCAATGGATTTTATTTTGCGTACTTGACTTAAGAAATAAACAAAATGGCGATTGAACATTATGCCAATCTTAGTACTCTTTTATGTTATCAGACACGATGATATTAGCATCCAATTGACAAATTCGCTCACAGACAAGATCGATTGAATACGCTTGAATATTGTTTTTTAATAATATGACGTTGATGCCTTGTATGTATAGTGCTTGAGCCAACAAAAAATTTCATACAATTAAGGCACTTAAAAATCTCTAGCATCACATTAAAAAACTTCGTAATCATGATAACCAAAAATATCCTATCTCTCAAAATGCAATGAAAACCTTAAAGCAGATTGGAATAAAAGCCTATCCTAAACAACCTACAGAGAATCCTATCCAGCATAGTGCCATGAACGCTGGTCCCGTTTCTGCGCTAAACAGTGGTCGGAATTCTCTGCACGAAATATGAACCAGATTTATTATTATAAAAATATATCCGACACATCTTATTCGAACTAATTTTAGTTGTGTCTTTATATCCGACACATATTACTCAAACTAATTTTAGTCGTGTCTTTTTAATTCTTTTCATTTCTGTCCATTTGTTATCAAAATGCGTTGGCGACATAACAGATTAATAATTGATTTGCAAAATGACACTTGCGACGAGAGCCCACGTAAGTTGACAGTGGGCGGCATAAGTTAACGGTCCCTAAATATTTGCTAATCGTCAATAAAATTTAATATTTTTTTCTATATTTGGCATTTGTTTTTGCGTAGGCACTTAATTTAAATCCCACGTTTGAGCGACGCTGTTAGAGACAAGAGAGCCGTTCCATATCTCGCGTAGAGAATTTTAAATGTGCGTTACAGTTATGGATGCTCTATAAATTTAAGTAAAGCTATTATTTTAATTTGTTGTACTGTTCCTTGCAAATATCAATTTACTGTAAAAATGGATCCCGTTTCTTTTATAGTGACCTACGGGAGCTAAAAATATAACTGACAATGTGTCAATCATTGTCCGTTAAATTTTGCTAATCTATTCGGCTGATTGTTTTCTACAGATCATTCTAAGCGATTCTTTAGGACTCAGCTGTTTTAAGAGTAATATTACTTACTGAAAAGTAAAAGCCTCCTTTACTAAACCATTGTAACGAAACCACCGATGTAATGCAAAAATATGAACCACTATGACATTTAGAACCTGCTACCGTATATTACCGTCATGTTATTATCGATTTAGAAAATTAGCCTGAATCAACATGGCCTGTTTAATAACAAGAATCCTATAACCTCATGTATCTCAACTATCTTCTTTTACATAGTCTGTATTTGATCGAATGATTCATTACTATATTCGTCATTTTAATTAGAGTGACAAATAACGTCTGTTTCAAAAAAATATTCCGAAGTATGTTATCTTATACGAAACAAGCTTTATATAATCCTGTTTTAAGAGACCATTGTAAGAGTCCTGATCATAATTATTGGTATACTTTATACATACTTATATCTCAAATAAGTGTATGTGAAAAGGGTACCTTAATTTAAAGAAAGATATTAACCGCATTCGGTTGGTGAGCGCGAGAAACGTTCTCACAACCGTTACATCGAACAAAGAAAGTGTTTTATTTTTATTATCACCGAACAAAACACACAAAAGATCGACACGAGACCTTGCTGACATAATATCACACGCATCCACACAAAAAGCCTTACAAAACGAAAACACAACACTGGACACGGCTGACCGAAAAAAAATTGAAATCTCAAGTGATTCACTATAAAACTCCTGGTAAAGCCAACTTATATTTGCCGTTCGTCGATAAAGAATTAGCCTTCCGTGTATCTTATTGGATTGTAATAAAGACGTTTTTGCTCTAATATTTAAGAGTGATCAAGTTTTATGTAGGTTGGTGATGAGATTTGATGACTTGTAAAGTTTTTGAATGGTCGTTATCAGTGTGTTTTGAGGATGCCCGAAGCCCGGTAGCCTCCCGGTAACAAGCTGAATGGAGTGACATATAAAATAAATAAATGAATAATAAAACGATTCGCCCACACACTGTGGCACACGTTTCCACTGTATTTAAAATATTATATATGTATAATCTGTACAAATTGTAGATTAAAAGCAATATAAAAACTAATATTAATGAATGTACACAGATCCTTAACTAACCAATTTTATTTATTGGTTTTAATTTTCTTTGTGTATCTATGTACTATTGGAAATCAAGAAAGATAAATTAATTTTTATATACCTACTGGATAAGTTAGCTAAATCATAAAATCCATTTAAGTTCGCCCGTGTGGTTTATGTATAGCTATGAATCCAAATTAAACCATTTGATTAGCTCTCTATTTAAATATTTTTCAAATATTGCTACAGGAAGTATCTAAAATTCTTTAATATAAAAATTATACAACAAGTCTTGAAAGACAAACATACTTTTTAACATTTCTTCGCATATTTAAGTCTTTATAACTGTTAAAAATCATGGTTATACTTGAATACTACATAATATTTATTAATTGTTATCTACTTATTACTCCTCCAAAACTGGGAAAAGATCTCTGAATAGAGGGTCGTACTCTGGTCTACCGCGACGAGTAATTGAACATACTTTATACAACTTTGTAAACGTTGCGGAAAACCTTTAAGTAGGTAGATTTGCGATTTTTCTTTTCCGTTATAACAAATGGTAATTAATATCTTATACATAACTTCGAAAAAGGTCTAAACTAGAAATTCAGACTGTCAATTTTTAATAAGCATAAAACATTTTTAAAACAAAACTAGTACCCATTTTCATCTACTATTTCATTCCTTAACGCATAGAATTTTGAAAATTATTGACTAACTCACGTAGTAATTACTACTAAGAAGGTATCTGCAATTTCACGATTCTAGATTCAGCTGTTTCGGCTGTGCGTTGATTTCTAGATTTGTCAGTCAGCTTTCCTCTTATTTTTTTTATTAGATGTTAATTAGCGGAATATGACATTAAATGGGAAACAATCTATTCATCTTTTGACTTGTATCAATGGAGCCGTAGCGTCGCACGTAGAAATGGACAGTGGGTCAGGTGTAGTGGTTAGTTTTATGGTGGCTGTAAACCACCCGCGGCGTCTTCCAGTCGAGATCCATACAAAAAACCTTCCAAGATTGTCTTTATTGAGTCATTCAGATTTTTTTTCACACGCAGTCAATTGGTAACGTGTAATATAACCTTTAATTTGTTGTTTCTATGGATTAAGGATTAATTGAGACTCAACATTTTCACTAATTATGAAAATTCGTTAGCAATAATAGATAAGATAAGACGCGATAAATAAAATCAGCTTTAATTTAATAAATTCAATATTCATTGTGAATGTAAGGATTAATAAAGTTGATTTTATTTTCATTATTTTTACAACAAATAATCAACATTTACTAGCTACTAAAACAGTTACTTTTCTAGTTTATAAAACGAATTAATTTCTATTGTAATTTTAGTGACATGCAGTTAGATCTATAGGTTTTACAAATGAAAACTCGAAATTTTTAAATTTGTATGCTTATTACACATTAAATATTGGATACACTTACTGTGATGAAAATGGAAAATCATATTTAGGAAACATTTATGAGTCGTTTCATTTATTCATTCCTTTTACTGAAATCCCCTGAAATCCAATTTACATCCCGCTTTTGGGAACAATTTTTTCCTTACTGGTTAAGATGTGGATTGATACAGATTATACTTTTAAAGATAGATGAAATCTATCCATAAATATTTGGTTAGTGTGATGGAATCTATCTTAATCCGTTCCCATTTAGGAAGAGCTTACGACATAATATCGAATATGTATAAAATAAACACTATATACGTCTAGCTTGCTCTGTTTTGAGATGGACATGAATGCATTTTTGACTCAGATAAAACATCAAGTTCCTTTTCAGGTAATATTTTGTTTGTATTGAAACTCTGATTAATGCACCTCATTTGATATAATTATAGGTACATAATCTTCGTAACCTTTTATATGCTACTGTTAATTTGTTTACTAAATTTAGTATATCTATCGTTTACTATCGAACACACAACAGAATAAATTATCGTCAATAAATAAACCAGTAGATTCAAACAAGATTATTGACGAAGACATTCATCATAAGTTTATCAAACAGCAGTGGTTATAAATTAAAATATATTTAGATATGACTAAATATCCATTTGCGGGCATTAACGTTTCCTTGTGAATGGCATTCCACATTTGCATTTTAGCCCGCCGGCGTGCAGTTTCGCTGATTTCTTAAAACAAATTAACACCATCGTTGTGTTAACCCTTTTGTGTTATTTTATAGCTTTATAGTGGTTATTGTAGATAACCCGTCAGTGGTTGCGTAATGCCGACAAAAGTGAAATTATCCGGCAGTAAAAGTGGCTCTATGAGTATTCTTTTCATTTTTTGTCAAATTTCTATAGTACGGCTCGCGCCGCAGGTATCCCAACGCTTTGTTTGAGAAAGGGTTAAGAATTTCGTCTAAATTACTTCCTAATCCCAATCACTATTTCTTTTACTACTCTTGAAAATTCTTATTATCTGTGTGAAATCTTTTTTGAATTGCAGAACCATTTAAAAGTGTATTTTTTAAGTTTTAGTTAACACTAATAGATAAATCCATTTAAAAAACTAACTTTGGTGTGTATGTGTTGATGAAACAGTATAGTGAGTAACTAGGTACACGACAATACATTTAACTGAACATATAGAATATAAAATATATAGAATATAAACGAAGCAAATATATTCATAATAATTATAACATAAGTTGTCAATATTAAAACGCAAACACTGAAGGGTAATATTTGTGTAATAATGTACCTGAATATATATTTATATATCTTTAGTAAATAAATTTAATATATTATTTATGTAGGTTTAGAAAACCATGTTACTATGGATTCAAGAGAACAGGTCTCTAATAAATAAATTGAAATAAATATTATGTTCAAAAACGAATGAAAACACTGAAAAATTTTGTAAACTTATTTTATTAACTCTGGAACTAACAGATGATATTATAAGTATCCTATCTAGATTCGAGTAATACAACATTAATATGTATTTATAGCTACAAGAATAAATTTAGCACTAAAATGTGTTTAATATAAATCACATAAAGCTATATTTGGCAAACGTACAAAATAAGAAAACAATAGGTAATTGTGTAATCTACTAAAATAAAATAATATATTTATAATATATTTCAGAATATTTCTTTAACAGGTATAATGACACTTTTTTTTTGATAGCAGTAACTGCATACAAAATCTCTAAAACTCATATAATACCTCTATGATTCTACATGATACATATGGAATATTAAGAAACCATATACACACAATTTAAAACATCACACCATTAAATAAAATTGTTAAAAAAATACGTAAATCATTATTTTCTGACTTTTTGAAACTTATAAAATATTGTAATAAACGTATAACAAATCAGAAAAGGGGATAAAATGTTTACTTAAACGTATATTTCTTATTTAAAAAGTAGCTACGTATATAGTTCTTTTTTGATTTGTATGTTTATTCGTATCTTGCAAAACCGGTGGATGTCCATGTTTTAAATAATTTTGTATACAAATACTTTTAATAGCAGAAGATCATTCATTTCAATATTTTTAAAATCTACGCGAAAAAGTAGAAAGTCCCGGTAATCACTTTATATTTTCTATCTTAAATTCAGCACACGAAGTGTAAGTACTTAATTTTTAAAATCCATAAGTATTTTACTTCATTGTTCTACACGGAAGCTTAAACTAAAAACACGGACTGACTGACTTTTTTGACGTTTTCCGAGAAGTAAAGTAAAAATAAATATTCCCAGAGAAGAAATAAAGGATTCGAATTAATTAAATAATATCGAAAAATTTTAACACTTCCAAATACATATTTCATATATGTATATTTGATGTAATATTTATTATGATTGAAGAGTTAAAGAAAATTATCCACAGGCATATATAATATTTTTCTGATATAATAAATTCTCGTATAAAACAACACTTTCCCATGAAACAACGTGTCAAGATAAAATTTATCTTTTAGCCTAAAATTATTTTACCGATAATGCAATTGTTTATTATATTGGTTGATTGGAATGTTGGAAAAACGGAAAACGATCGTGCAGGTCTCTGATGTTAAATAGTCCCTGCAGTCCATGGCACATTCAACCTCAAGCAGTACTAAAATCCTGCCTAACATCGAGCATGGACGCGTTGCTACTCCTGAGGAGAGGTTGCATGGTTTGAAAATGTAACCGGCAACCACACCACTCCAACCAGCACACAAGAGTTGCTTCACGACGGGATGTTAAGGACAGCGGTAGTACTTCACGTCTGAACACGTTTTACCAACTTATGATTTACTTATACGCATATCTATGTGATAACACGTAACGTCGAATTTTACGTAACGTAAAAAATCATTCGTCGTATTTCTGTGGACTATAGACAAAGACGGTAACGCAAATGAATTCATCGTACTTGCGAGAAGTGATCTTGACAAGTCTAAAGGTCAGTCCCGACAAGGTTTCTCATCTAAATTACGAATAATTCAAGGAGATTGTTATTACTGTTGGATAAAACGCAACTCTACGATACTTTGTAAATAGATTATGAGGAAATTAAACGTGATGATGTCTTTTAAGCCTTCTAGTTTGATATATCCTATAACAATCATAAAAATTAAAAAGTTTTTATCAAAATACTTCGGAATATCAATTAGCGTGAGTCCGACTACGACTAGCAAGCTTACATACGAGATACTTCCACGTGTATTGATATCCTAACCTTTTAAATATTAATACCTTAATATGTAATAATCTTTTAATTTTTAAATAAAATAATCAAACGTGCCTAGTTTTTTCGGAATGTTTCTAATATGCATATAAAGTAACATAAAAGGGAATATTTATTTAAAGAATTTTAGTAAACTCTGTTTGACTGACATTGAAATACCACCGACTCGTAAGAGATATGATTTTGATGAAGCAAAAATATTTAAAGAAAGTATTATAATCAAAAAAATCTGCACATATTTATATATAAGTATCTGTAAGTATTATTATCATATTATATACTATGATAACGATTTACTAATAGAATTAAAAATCACTTACAAAATTGCTAAATCACGTATATGTATTAAAATGAAAAAACTAGGTACCTACTTGATTATTACCGGTGTTAAATTGGCCAGATTCATATAAAACATGCATAATTGTAGATGTAATTAAGATGTGGTGTGAACAAATCATTTCATGGATATCCGTAAGGAAATTATTTTATTTCTAAAATTAAATATTTTTCATATGCAACTTATGTAAGGTTTTATAATTTGAATCCATAATAGAGCATAGTTTGTATATAATAGCACTTCAATAAAGGTTTAGTGAGAATTAATTATTATAATATATTAAAGAATAATGATAGGCTATTCATGTATAGTTTTTATTTATTTATTGATAATTTATGTCCCACTTCTATAGTTTATTATTAAACGTTTGCCAAATATATTTATTAATATAATTATATAATTAAAATGCTAAATTGAAACTTGCATATAAATATATATTCGAATGGAATGTGGAGAAGCGTAGATAGGTACCTATCTTACACCAAACACCATTAATAATAAGTCATTATATATTTATCTTAATGTCTATATGTACAAAACTTATCTACACTCCTAAATGCGATGGTCGACAGGACTGTAATTCCATTTCACCTATCTATGTAATTAATTTATATTTATTTTATACACATTTGTTACACAAACGACATTGCACTGTTCGGTCCACGATATGACGTCACCTCTTACGCAAATTCCTATACCAACTCTTTTTTTCATATTGTTATTAGTTATTTAACTTTGAGAAATATAAAATAAATTAATGTTAACATAAATACCTGATTGATGGCAAATTCATACTTATAAATTCGTTGTCAGTTCTTAAATTAACTAAAGTAAGATTTATAGAAATTAAATTTAGGTGCAGATTAATATTTTCCGTAAATCTTAATAGACAGTAATGAATTTAGTATCAAAATATTAAACAAGTAAACAATAATCGACTGTTGACAAGCAATAATAGTGATAGAGTCGTTGTTTACATAGCTAAACAAAAGATTTCAACGCGCTCCCGCAAATAAACAATCATTATCGGTGGCATCGATAGCACGATAACGGTATCGTATTGATCGCATTACGACTGCGATTACTGCGCCCGTTATGTCATATAAACACATTCGTTGTATTCGTTCGGGCGCGACTCTAAGCTCTACATTTCTTTTTTATCAAATTAAGGGTTATGAAAACATATTTTAAACGAATTTGAACGCCAAAAAAGATGAAATTAGTAACTGCCTCTATGATTTAAGCACGCAGATTTTTGTAAGTTAATCGCACGTGATATGTTTGGATCACGACAAACAAAATCGAAAAATCATATTAAAATTATGTACAATATGGATTTGCGATAAAAATCAAATTAAACATCAAAATATTCCAATAAGAGTTGGTATACGAATAGTACGAGGACTGGAAAGGACACTTCCGAGGAGTCCCACACTCAGCTTAGGCCTATCTGTGCGGCCGCCGCCCGCCCGGGGCGGAACGTCCGCCGTGCATCCGATATCTACCTACTAAAATTCGCACATAAAGGACTTTAAAATCATAGCAAATATTTACACAAACAATTTACAGGCCCCGGGACGAGCGTTGCCTACGATATCACAAGAACACAAATCACGCTCACGTGGAGTCCAAAGTTAAGTTTAGTGAGATTGATTGAAAGAGACGTTGGGCGCTGGCGTGGAGCGGAGACTTACCCGCGGCCAGGGCGCGCTCGGGGCTCGGCGCGGCGCCTACGCCAGCGGATACTGTCACAAGGGCGGCTGCGGATGTGCGTGGTGGTGATGGTACAGCGGCGACTGGTAGTAGTTGTCGGCTGGCGCGTGCCCGTATCCGTAGTTTACATCGTACATTTTCAGGTCCGTTTTCGTATCAGCGCCGGGCAACAGTCGCGTGATGCTGAATGGGTGCGGCGCGGGCGCGTATCCCGTGGGCTCCTGCTTCAGCTGCGCGTAGTGTTCTAGTGCCAGCGGTGTGTGCTCTGGCAGGCAGAGCTCCGGTGCCGCATGCAGTTGTGCCAACAGTTCATCTCGCATTTCTTTCTCCTCCCCGGGACCACCAGCACCAGTGGTCTTCTCATGTGAGTGTTCTCGCTTGTCGTGGGAACTACCGTGATGTCCATGTGTATGCGCCGCTTTCTGGGCTTGCCTTATCGACTCCTTCTTCTCATCTTTAAAACGCTTCTGCCGCCTTAAAAAGCAGCCGTTTTCGAACATATTTCCACTATCCGGGTGCAGCGTCCAAAACGATCCCTTCCCGGGCTTATCAGGCGTCCGCGGCACCTTCACGAAGCAGTCGTTAAACGACAACGAATGTCGGATCGAATTTTGCCAGCGTTGCTGGTTCTGTCTGTAAAAAGGGAACAGATCCATGATGAACTGATAGATTTCCGAGAGTGTCAGCATTCGCGATGGGTTGTTCTGGATGGCCATGGTGATAAGCGATATGTACGAGTAGGGCGGCTTCGCGTGCGTGTAGGAGCGTCGATACGTCTTGTCGTTGCGCGCCCGCTGCAAAGCCGAGGTAGGCGACGCCGCTTCTTGCTCACGCGGCAACGCTCCGTAGGGCACGGCGCCGCCGCCGCCCATACAGGACGCCATGGTGCTGGGCGGCGAGTAGCCCACGCCCGGGGATCCCATACACGAACTTCCTGCGACCATATTGTTGGTGTAGAGATTCGGGTACGGCTGCGAGGGCATGCAGCCCATGCCATTCACGTAGGGAGGCGCCAGTCCCGGCGACAACGAGGACAGCGACGCGGACGTCGGCACGTCGCCGTACGATAGCTTCTGCGAGATCATGGCTAGCGCATCACCCGCGCGTGCACGCCGACCAGGGGCAAACACTCGCACTGATTGAAAGAGTAAATAGAGGACGGGGGCCCGGGCGCCCCTCCACCGCCGGCCATGGGAGCGTGGGGGGCGGGTCCGATGCGGACTCCGCCCTACGAGCGCGCGCACGTAAATCTCCCCTCACTCCCCCTCGCCCCGCGCTCGCCATGTAGAGCCTCGCGCACGCCACTAACGACACCGCAGCTCGCAAAGATAAAAACATGGAATAATCATAAGTGCGTTAGGCAGAATGTGTACTTGTGTAGAGCTTTGAATGTCGCGTTCTATGATTATATTCGAAATATCTAATGCTACACGATTTACAGAACGGAAGCTGAAAAAATACTTATAACGTGTGATTATTTTAAGTTAAGTGATTAGAAATTATTCCTTGAATAATTTTTATAGGCAAAATATGGTTAATAGTTTTATATAACGGTGCACATTTGGTTTTTCGTCAAGACAACATCGAATTATTTGTAAACAGTTTTTAATTTATAGTTCCATTAAATGTCTCTGACTAAAGATTCCTTAACCAGAATATGAATTTCAGGTATGATTCTTTCATAGAAGTCGGTATACTGACAAACTTACATAAGTTACTAACTATGTAGAGTTCATAATAAAATCAAAATTGATGAAATTGTACGAATATTAATTGTGTGACTAATTAATCGTAGTTATTATGACCTACATTTTAAAAATGTCACGAAAACGGAACATTACCTTAGTATATTAGAAAAAGCAGTCGAAAAGCATTGTTTTTTTTTATTTCAAAAAAGATTGTAAATATATTGAGTTTTATTTACTTTGTAAAGTGAGCACGGCGTCGGCGGATACGTTTCTATAGAAATACTTCTGAAGGCAAGTTTAATTAATGTACAGATATATTTAGTCTCTATTAATTTTAAAACACGAAGAGAACTTCTGTTGAAAGTTATATAAGAGCCTACTTCTATAGATAGCCATCTATTGCAGATATAACTGAATAAGTAGAGCTTGTTGAAACACTATTGAGACTTAGATATTTCATAATGTACTCTACATTTATAGAGTAGGTAGATAGATAATTTACTGAAGACAAAGCAACCAAAGATATGTATAAAGAAAATATGTCCACATATTAATTAATAATAGTGGTATTAGAATAAATTAAATAATTTGTATTTTACATATGTTTTTTAAATTTTATTACATATTTTTATATGTATTTACTAAAAAGATATAAATCAATTTTTGGATTGGACTAATCTTGTACTAGTTATTTTAAATTTAAACAGAAATTTGTGTTTGCCGATTACATATCGTTACCGGCTACATTTAGAGGCGTGGTGACTCTTAGTCCTAAGGAGAAGAATCTTCACAGTCCTCAAACAGGTACTTTTGGCCTGTTTAACGTCATATGTTGATGTATGTAAGCTGTAGCAACTACTTAAAAGCAGATGGTCTACATGCTCGTTCGCTTCTGTTATCCCATACAACATATCAGAACAATTTCCATTTTATAATAATTATGAAAGCGGCTGTTTTTCCTCCTTAGGTACTTCACCACTGGTGCTTGGAAGGAAGTTGAAAATACTTACATGATACTTATATATATATATATATATGATAATAGATAAAGAGAAAAAATGAAAATAACAAATTAAGAAAGACATTGAAATCTCACTTATAACGAACGATCATTAATTGATCCCTATGTTTGTTTATTGACAGATAGTAATTAACAGAAAGTAAACACATTACCACAGTTTCTTAAAATATACTTCATTAGAATAGATCATTAACATAATGACACTATTTTAAAGGATGGACTTTAGTATTATTTTAATCAGATTTATCTTAAATAAATATTCTGAAAATAAACCTTTTGGCGTGTTGAACTAAACGACAAATTAATTAAAAATGATAAACTTAATTTGAAATTGTTATATTTATTGTAACTTCAAGAATTTTTCTTCATTTACTTCGTAAATTAACCTAAACATGACATTGAATATCTTAAAAATTATTATAATAAAAGCCTAACCTAAATAATCTATTATAGGAAGTCCGTGCCCATGCGGCATGATACCAGGAACATTGATTGCATACCCGCGATGAATAGCGATGGTAATTTTCTTCGTGTGACACGAACCAGCCTTCTTGCCATCAGCTGCGCTAATGAAACATAGGACTGTTTGATTGTTTTTAACTTTCGAACCCCTTGGAACAAACACGAAGTCACTGCTGAGTGGAACATATTTGTGCCGCTTGGATTCTTTTTCTTTATTATAATCGGATATAATGTTATTTAATCAAACTTTACTTTAATTAAAAATATATACAAGGTTCTTGACGTGTAAATAGAAAGATTTTTTTATTAAAATTCTTTTAAAAATGAAACGTACTTTATTTTTATCATGTAGAAATATTTATTCTCATATATACAATGATGAAAATCTTAAAAGTAATTACAATAAAAACCTAACCTAAATAATCTAAAGAGAGGCCGCACCCATGCGGCATGGTTCCTAGCTGCATTCCTATTATTATCTATATATGTTTTTTCTTTTTTTATTGTGAAAGAATAAGAAACGGGCATGCAGACCACCTTATGTTAAGTGGCCACTGCAGCCCATGGACAACCTCGTCCAATCTCAAATAGAACAGAAGTTTTATTTAAGGATGGATGCGGATGCGTTCCTACCCTTGAGGACTAAGATGGTCGCCTCCAATAATGTGTATCCGGCAACCACACCTCCCCAACTGAAACACAATACATGA
>DWON01000204.1:0-39873 GCA_018251015.1 Phocides pigmalion okeechobee
CCCCAACCGAAACACAATACATGAAGAACATGTTCCTTTACGGCGGGTTATGAGATTGGCGGTGGAGCCGCCCCGGTAGGGCTCTAACAGCTTTTGAAAATCTTGAAACTAATTATTGATGGAGCAGTCCTCTTGTCACTGGAGGCGTCGATTAAAGATGGGACTAATTATTTGAAAATGTGTTTTTTGGCATGCAGAATCCACAGTAAAACATAGGATAATTTAATCTAAAAGTGTTCGTTATCTAACTCGTTAAATATTATAACATCAGTAAGGTAACTTACTTTCGTGCCCATCTGATATAAGTAATATAAAAAACCATTTATTAGCAAAGTTGTACAATTATAGTTCAACCGGGGAGGTACCACCGCCACCCTCGTAAAACAATACCTGTGCATCAGTCGGAAAGGTGCAGTTGCCAGGTATACTAACAAGCGAGGCGACCATCTCTCTCCTCAGGACTAGCAACGACTCTGTGCACGACTTACAACAAGATTTTTGTGTCGTTTGAGTTTGAACGTGGATATCCAGGGCTGCACAGACCATTTAACGCACACACGAATTTTTCTACTAAAAGTACCATAAACAAGAAGAGAACTTTGCCATTTTGACATTTTTAGGTATAAATTACACAATCCCCGTGAGCATCCAGCCTTACTCGTTCATCATAGCGCGTCCGAGAGAGCTGAGCAGAGCTTTGCTATTCCTCTTGCCGTTTACAACCGATGTAAGTTATATTTTGATACTTTATCCTTACTTTTATATAAAATACAAACGCTGTACTTTTGTAATAAACAAAAGTTTGTCTTTTTTACGCGAAAGCTACGGTAATTTTTGGCAATTGTTGTACACAGAATGACTGTGCTCCTGGTGTCGTTATTCATAATCTCGTATTATATTAGAATTGAATGACAAACATATTGATAGTTAAGTTAACCGTGTTTTTAAGCTTTCTTTTTCAAATTACGTATTGACACAGTATTCAACAGGCGCCTAAATTTATAGCTCACTGATAAAGACGCTAGTTAACCATGCCTGTATTCCATCAAGTTCCAATTTAGTCCTCACGGGTGGCAATATCTTTGTCATTGACTCCGGGTAGTGTTGACTAATCCCGGCTAAAGTTGACTAAACTCGGATAGATTTTCTGTCATATTTAGGTTCTGAAATAAAGGTTTATGAGTTGCATTTACAAATCCATTAAGTCAAAGTCCAGCATTTAAGTTAAACCGGCTGTCTGATGGAAAGTCATCTAATCCTGTATAGCCGGATTTAAAATATATTTGTTTTGCAACTTTATGAATAACTCCATGCCATAGCGTTCTAAGAGTCGGAGAATATTCCAGAAGAAGTTTGCACATTTTGCGCGGTATAAAATATTTAATTTTGTCATTTATCCCGTATTTGTGTACACTTTTTCTTTTCCAGACTTGGTTGTGTTTAGGATTTGCAGTAATTGTAATGGGACCAACTCTGTACGTGATTCACCGCCTCAGTCCGTACTATGAAGCGATGGAAATCACCAGGCAGGGTGGTTTGTCCACTATCCACAACTGTCTTTGGTATATTTATGGGGCGTTACTTCAGCAAGGTGAGTTATCGTATCGTATCGTATTTGCAAGGGATAATTACGGTTCGACCAGAGAGAAACCATCGTTGTCGTAATAATCCGCCGTAAAGCGGTTTTTTTGTTTCGGTTTGAGAGGTGCGGTTGCCGAATGTACGTATAAAAGAAGCGTCTATAGTCTTTAGAAGTAGCAATGGATTTATGCATGACGTCAGGCAGGAATTTAGTCTTGTTTGGGGATGGATGTGCTAGAGCAGCAATTACCACTTAATGTCGGGTGGCTTGCACGCTCGTCGAGGGTGATACGATTCAACTAGAAACGAATCTATGATGGCACAAATAGTATGAATGGTATCAAATTATAAATTAGTTCCCATCATATTACAATATTTACCTAATATTACCGTACACTGCCGTATCCGTACCATATCCTGATTTATCCACACTGGTAGAAGAAAGAAGGCTTTAAATTTAATGGAGTTGTATGAGAATCTCATAATACTTTTTTCAACTTATTTTGAATATTACATTTTGAAATAGGATTCAATTACTATAATAATTACTTATGAGTTACATGCTACTATAGCAACGGCCTTGTTAAACCTAAGGTTTTTTATCTTCTTGCATAATTTTTCTATAAAATTTTCCTTATTTTCGATATTTGGCTCACAATACTGTTCAGAAAATGGCAAAATTATTTAACAGTATGTTAAATGTCTACATATGTAAACGTAAATGTATGTATATTACATGACAATGTACCAATTCATGCGAACTCCACGAGTACATGTAAATATTTGATGAACATTTCAGTCGGCTTCACCAAATGCATTAGGTTAACCCAAATGCAGTCTATTGTTGGATGTACTGTACTCAGCAGGGAAAACCTAACGAACTAATGTTTTTTTAGAAAATAGGGCAAAGTTTTGTTTTATAAAAAAAACATAATTGATCGTGACATAAATTTTAAGACTAAATTAATTAAGGTACAAATTGTTAACGCGTGCTTCAACTATAATCGTATCCAGGATTATTTTTGGGGCACGAGAGGGCATGTCCCCAAAAAAATTGATAACATCGAAAAATTGCCATAAAACTAAAAAAAAGAAAGAATTTGAATAGAAAAAAAAATAATTTTGGTAACCTTTGCAAAAAAAAGGATTTTATCCAAATATAAAAAAAAAAATGACTTACAACATTTGAGAATTTGCGTGCCCTCAAAACAGAAGTAACAAAAAAGGCCTAATTATATTGATCTGACACGCAGCATGATTCGGGTTCGAGACCAGCTAGACAAAAATCTAAAGGATCTATTTCCATTTCTGTTATCGATCTGGGTATTTGTAACTAGTTTATGTATACTTGGTAGACACAACACAGAAAATCCTAGGATAGAACTAAGAGACAAAGCGCTTAAGACATGGAACCCAGAACGTACACAGAGATTAGACACATCCATAACAATGTGAAGCAATTCTTGTATTTAGGTGGAGAGCTGTGTTTACCTCATTTACATATAAAATGACTATCTTAGTCCTGAAGAGTAACAAAGCATCCGTGATCGAATTCAAATAGGATCTTGTTTATACAGGTGTAGATAAATACATGATGCATATTTACATGGTGGTGACAGCTTCCTATATGATGGATTGCAATCAACGTTTGTAACTTCAAAATAACAAAACCAGGTTTACATTTTTAAATTAATATCTTGGAATATATAAGCCTATTATCTTGAATTTTTTACGTTTTATTATAATTACAACGGGTATTCCCACGGGAAAACCAGTTGCATGATTCGTGGTCACGACGAAATATCGGCAATTAAGAGGTTGCTCTTGACTTTTTTTATTGTGAAAGAGTAAGAAACGGGTATGCAGGCCACCTGATGTTAAGTGGTCACTGCAGCCCATAGACAACCATGTCCAATCTCAAATAGAACAGAAGTTCTATTTAAGGATGGACGAGGATGCGTTCATACTCTTGAGGACTAAGATGTTCCCCTCCAATAATGTGTATCCGGCAACCACACTTCCCCAACCTCTCTCTCTCTCTAACGGCTCTATCACCTTTTAAACCCATGACTACTCATTATATAATAAAATGTAAAAAAAAACAGATTTTATAGGACTATGCAATAGCTCTTACAGCACGTATATAACATGATCAACAGTAGTAGTTATACTAAGAAGTGATAGCCTAGTGGTTAAATTCCGGCCTCTCACACGAAGAGTCCAAGATTAGGATTCCAGGGCACTCAACTCTGATGTTTTACAGTTATGTGCTTATGATGAATTAATTATCATATTATGTTTTAACGGAGAAAGAAAGCATCGTGAGGAAATCTGAGAGTTCTCCATAAAGTTCCCAAAGATTCGTGAAGCATACAAAATCATTTAGCCAGCGTAGTGGATTACGACCTAATCCTTTACCATTTTGAGAGGCAACTCATGTTAACAATGGTACAAAATGGTTAATGGGGTCATGATGAGTATATATCATTATCAAATGTTTTCAGGAGGGATGTATCTCCCACGAGCTGACAGCGGGCGCTTGGTTGTTGGGACCTGGTGGTTGGTGGTACTGGTGGTGGTAACTACATACTCGGGGAATCTCGTAGCGTTCCTCACGTTCCCCAAACAGGAGGCACCTGTCACTACTGTTTCGGAGTTACTGGAGAATCGTGCCACTTACACCTGGGCTCTTAATAAAGGCTCCTATTTGGAAATGGAGTTGAAGGTAAGAGTGATTTCAAAAATGGTAATTAGAACTAATGTAGAATGGCAATTTAAACTGGAAATATGAACACACTTATTCGTTGCGTATATATGTAATTATAGTTACTAAAATAGCAACATGTTGCTATTGTATTGTAGTCAAATGATTTATCCTTCCTTTTTACGAGATTAGTGTCAAAGTGGCTTGCAGACGACCGTTTAAATGTTTTATTATATAGTTATTTACATATATTTATTTAGGCTTATTTTCCTATAAACTTTTTCATCCTTTTCCAAGCGCTTGGCGGCTACGCTTAAAAACGAGACGACGATTTTAGTCTTCAGAAGTAGCAACGTATGGACGTACGAGCCCACATAGTACTTCAGTTCTGCTTGAAGTGTATATGTTTTTCCATAGGCTGCAGCAACTATTTAACATGAGGTGGTTCGCATGCTAATTTGCTACTCGCCTTAGATAAAAAAATCTTCAAAGTAGTTTACATATAATTATGAAAATTGGATGCTGTGATAATAGCAAAATCGAATGCTAGTAAAGAAATGTATATTAAATATACAGTATACAAGATACATACATTTACATGGTATCAAACCAACCAAAGGTTTGAACTTCCTATTGGCTCAGGTTGACCGGCGGACAAATCTCTCGGCACTCTTTTTAAATCAGCCATTGATGAATATCTTGCAGTATAACTTTAGAAAGATGGTGTCTGTAAATTTGTAAATAGTATACAATGCACCATTCGCTTTGATAACGTATCCTATTCAAATTGAAAGCAGTGAAGTAGAAAACGAACAGAATAACAAGATTCTAAATAGTACTCCTACTAGAATACTAGCCTTTGTTGGCTTTATGAGTCGCATCTCTGCAACATGCATTGAAATTGAAAGTCTGAAACGTGTTTTAGAATAGAAACATCGCTTTGTGAGGTTAAATGAGTTTTTCAAAGCTGAGTTCTGTTATTTACGCGAGTTTTAATGTATGGAATGGTGCTAAGGGTACCGTACATCAAAGTTAAAAACGTAATTCTATAAATGGATTCTCTTTATATCTGAATGTGTTTCATCGTGTGAAACGGTTTTGAAGGTGGTAGAGTCGTTAGAGCTCGCCCGGGACGCCACCACCGCCGTCCTCATAACACGCCGTAAAGCAACATGTACTTCATGTATTGTGTTTCGGTTACACATTATTGGAGGCGACTATCTTAGTCCTCAAGAATAGGAACGCATCCGCGTCCATCCTTAAATAGAACTTCTGTTCTATTTGAGATTGGAGGTGGTTGTCCGTGGGCTACAGTGTCACTTAACATCAGGCCAGACCGTTTCTTACTCTTTCACAATAAAAAAAACTATAAAATATTAATAAATTTAATAACCCTCATTATAAGCACATTAATAACCACTCCAAACGCCTGTTTGTGACGTAGCTCCTGTTCCTAGTGTTCTGGAACTTATTCTTCTTAATATATTTACAGCTTACAACAACAAGTCCCTGCTGATCAATAAGGGGGAAAACCAGCGTGATTGCGGCGATTCGAAGCCACCACGGGAAGAGGTCTGCGCGTTTGATACCAAGCTGCTTGGACCTTGCTCTAAGGAGAATAACTACGGGTTTCCTGCGAAAACCCCTTGCATTATCGTGAAGTTGAATAAGGTACTCAAGAGTATTTGCTTTAAGTATTTCTTTATAAATTGAAGGTGGAAGAAGAAGGTTCGACCGGGGAGGTACCTTCGCCACCCTCATAATCCGATGTAAAGCATTACTTGTTTTTCGGTTGGAGAGGTGCGGTTGCCGGCGACACTTTGAAACTAAGATGTTCATCTTAGTTCTCAGGAGTAGCAACGTAGCTGCATTCGAGCTCAGATAGGATTTCGGTCTTGTTTGTGGTTGTATGTAGATGTCTATGGGCTGCGACTAATTAATATAAAGTGGTTTGCTCATTTGCCCCTCTTCTCACATAAAAAAGAGGGATTTCACACTGTTCTGTGTCACGCGACGGTGGGCGGACTACTACAAACAACACACACACACTACAAAGCCACGCAGTTGTAGAGCGCACCGATCGCCTACACAGAGAAGCGTTATCTGTGTGTTACTATGCGTGCCATACTGAAGGTAGATCATGAGACGAATGGTACATGGAGATCATGGTAAAGCAGAGAACACACTGTGTTTTATCGGTAAAAACGCTGGAATCGACCCCAAAACTATTAGCGTGCTTAATATTGGCAAATGATGCACGGATGCTTAAAATCACGGATAAAAAAACATAACACAGGCCCACAAAAAAAGTGATGTGTGCTGGGTGTCAGACTCACATGGTCTGGAGTATTTTTTCCCGCTGAACACGAATCTGTAGTCAAAATTGGGGGTCAAACTGCTAAAAATAGAGAAAAGCAAAAAAAAAAAAGAAAAAAAATCACAGTCTTGTATTTTTCTGTATGATATTATAATTCTTGTAACTTTCATCTTTTTCTGATCCTTTTTTCCTCAAATAACGCTATGTACTTTTTTTTAGCATCCAGTATGAACCTGCAAACATATTGATTCCCCATTGTCCCTGAAATCGCCGTTCAAACTCTTTGAGATCTTGGTGGACCGTTTCTCCTTGCTAAATTGTTCCTAAAATATTCTGCTATGTTGATTTTTAATTTTTATATTTAGAACCAGTTGTATGGCTCAACTGCGGTGGCGGGCAATTGTTGACAGGTGCTAGTAGTAGATTAATCACTGAACCCTAGTTCTAGTTTTTCTTTTTAGCATTCCATTTCACGACATAGCAATAACTGTAAGATAACGCTCTGTACTTTGCACCATTTATGATTTAAATACAAAATCATAAGAGTTTAAAGTCACAAGAAAAAAGTAAGGTCTGTTTCTTTTGCATCTTTTTTTCCTATCAAAATTTAAAACGTTTTATTTTTTCAGATATTTGACTTCGATCCCGATTTCTATGACGATCCAGAAAACTTGCCAAAGGAAATGCCTACAGAAATCAGAGAGTACATTAATTCTACCACCAAACCCCAAGAAGTAAGTTTAAATCATTTTCATATGTTATGGAATTAGTAAACAAAAGTTGTTATACGTAAAAGAATACACAAAGCGAGACCGAGTACACAGATGCAGCCGATGGTGTGGTGAGGTGCGGTGGAAGTGATAGAGCTGGGGTGTGGTACCATCACCGCCCTCATAATCCATCGCAAAGCAGTCCTTGTATTGTAGCTTGGGAAGTACGGACGCCGACTGCACTTATAAGTAAAGCATCCCTCTCAGCCCTTAAAAGTAGTAACGCATCTATGTTCGACGTCAGGCAGCAATACAGTTCTGTTTGATGTTGGACGTGGATGTCCATGGACTGCAGAGACCATTTAACATTACCTGCACGCTTCTTTGCTAATATCTCAATACAAAAAAGGTTACATACAAAGGTTATATCTCGTTACATAGCTAGTAAAAATAAATTATTTTTTTGTTTCCAGCTTCGTAAAGTTTGGGTGTCGTGTAAAGGCGAGCGACCTGCTGATGTAGAAGCTCTGGGTCCGTTAAAGTACTACCCGTACCCTGGGCTTCCTGAGACCTATTTCCCATACGACAACACCCCGGGGTACCTAAGCCCCTTGGTTGCCGTCCAGCTACTAAAACCTACATGTAAGACGTGTTTTGATTATTTCTTCTTATATACATTACTATTCAAAAAATTAATTAAAAAGCTTCATCAAAAATTGTTTCATTAAAAAAAAGGATACCTGGAATCAATGTACGTATAAAATTTGCTTCCATTATATAAAAAGAAACAGGTGGAAAGAATCCACGGTCGACCTCACAATCCACCGTGAAGCAACTCTTGTTCTCTTGTGTTGGACTATAAGGCAAGCGGTGGTACCACCCCGGTCGAGCTGTATTTACCACTTTTACAAAATATTTTTTATCAAACTCTATCTATAAATTTAAAAATTGTTGTATTTTGCAGTGCATCAAATAATAAACATCCGGTGTCGAGCTTGGGCGCGTAATATCCAGTACACAGACAGCCTTAAGGAGCGGTTGGGGTCTACCCACCTGGAGATCATGATCGACTGAACAACATATCAGCGCCACTTATACATCAGTGTCATCTGACTGCACCATATCAAGTTAATGTAGAGTAAGGCTTTGTTGAAACCAATGATATATGTAAAATGACAGTGATTTGGCTATGTTTTTCAAAATTGAAGTGAATTTAGTTAGTAAATGGCATTACGTCTCATTTTTTTATTTAAAAAAAGGGGCAAATGAGAATCTAGGCCTGCTGATGCTAAATGGTGTTAGCAGTCCATTAATGTCTACATTTAACACAATAAGTCTGCAATTTTGTCTAAGGTCGTAACTAGATGTGTGAGATATAGTCAAGCGAAGTCATAGTACTTTAAAAGTATAGTTTTAGTAAAATTACATTAACTTCGTCTATAAACACATATTTTACAATATTGTGAAATCTAATGGTTTTCAAATGGATAATCTATGACGCAAAATAGAATACAAAAACATAGCATAGTTATAGATTTAGAGTAGTATACTTTACACTTGAAATTTATAAAATTAATCATACTCGTATTATTATCAAACACTATAACAGTTTTACTATATTATATATTGTTATACATGTTTTTAATACTTGTTATTGTATTTGATCACGATGTAAATCCAAGTCAGATTTTCTTATTACGTCCTATTTTTTATGTTTAAATTTTTAAATAGTTGCATTTGCATAGATTTTTAAAACAATAGTATTGGTTTGAACAAAGCTTAAATGATGTGTGTATTAATGTGCCTTAATTGTAGTGTAAATGTGCCGTTTCTAAACTGATATTATCGCGGAATCCATACATAATGCAATATAACGGGTACTCACGATTAACGATTTTTGATTTTTAATTGCCGATATTTCGAACCAGTTGCATGGCTCGTGATCACAGCGACCCCACGCCGAAATCGTTAATCTGATTACCCGTTATATTGCATAATAAATGTGCCGTGT
Organism: Phocides pigmalion okeechobee; assembly: GCA_018251015.1. Taxonomy (NCBI): domain Eukaryota; kingdom Metazoa; phylum Arthropoda; class Insecta; order Lepidoptera; family Hesperiidae; genus Phocides; species Phocides pigmalion. The sequence goes on from DWON01000204.1 coordinate 9,324, forward strand.
TCTGATCCCTCGGACGTAGAAGAGATAATAGTTTAGTAGAGAAATTGTATTTTTAACCGACTTTAAAAAGGAGGAGGTCTTCAATTCGCTTGTTTCTTTTGTTTTTTTTTATTTGATTTATGTTATAGTATAACTTCGTCGTTAAATCACGGATTTCAAAAGTTCAGTCCCATTGAAAATTGACGAGAATACTGTCCCTCGGAGATAGGCTTAAGAAATAGGGGATGAAAGTTTATATTGAAGTTATCTACATGTAGGTATAAAGAAAAATAAATAAATAAAATAAATTAGCATCTCTGAGGGCAGTAAGATAATAGGAGATACAACTAATTTGAAGTCGGTGTCAAGTTAAAATTATAGAGGGAGACGAAGTCTACCAATTTGCATACGACCAGCTGGTGGATTTCTGATAGTGTTTCTGATATGTATAATGATATGAGTATAACTCTTTCTAATCTAAACTAAAATCTTTCTCTTTCTGATAAGACACGCTCTTTCTGATAATGCACAGCAGTAATGGGTTAAAACAATGATAAAATCGACGTAACTTTTACTAGCAAAAATCCACGATGGTAACTATAAATTTGGCTTACAGTTTCTACAAATAAAATCTTTCTCTTTCTCGTAAGAGATGCATAGCTTGCTGCAGAGTAGTAATAGGTTAAAAGAATGATAAACTTGACGTTACTTTTGGTAATAAAAATATATTATGGTGACCACACTATGGTACCATTTTGGTCACAGTTTCTAAAAAGCAGTTTAATTGCAAAAGATTTTTGAATGTCATATTGATTTGTTATAAATCTAAGAAATATTTGTTTTAATACCTGTCATTTACAAACCTAAAATACACTGTGATATTTTAATACAATTTTACAATACTTGCATTAATGCTAAAATTGTGATTATTTTTGTTTGAATTGTACCTAGTCAAAGGGTTTTTTTTATTAAGTATTATGTCTATTGAACATTGAAATGAAAAATGTATGCACGATAATGAATGTTGCAAAGTGTATTTAAAATATACGGTATAATGAGTCTGATGGTTTTTATTTTTATTTCAATAAACAAAAACTTTGTTTTCCTGCTTATTTATAAAAATAAGAATTTCCTGCTTATTTTAACAGTTAAATCATAATCAATCAATGACATAAATAGATACATAATATTTTGCTATTCCAAAATAATTTTATTTTATTACAAAATCCACAGCTTTTAATTCAAATACAATTTATATAACATTGTTGTAACTTAAAGCCAATTATGGATTTACATTATATTAAAATGCCAAACTATTTCTGAAATACGCAGAATTTGGCGCTATCTGTTCGAATAGTGAACAGAATGAAAAATAGTGATATCTATCGGCGGTACTGGACATTGTAGTTTTGCAATAAAAGTGTTTTTAAATTTACGTGAAGATCTCTTGATTTTTTAATAAAATCCTTGCGATTTATCTACTTTAGAATAAAAGAGGAGTTCCATACAACAAATTTATTGGCAGTTAAATACTTATATTAAGTTACAACCACTTAAATATTATAATAGTTTGCTTGTATATTTCGATCGAGTTTTCGTCACCGAACTCAAAAATAAGCAATATAAATAAAAAAATGAAACTCATATACAAAAACAAACTAATAATATATTTTAAATCCAACTTATCAGTGACTGCGCCTCTCCATGATTCTTACTACTAAGCACTACCACTAATTATAACCTATAGGTTATTAAACACTCATAAACAAAGACAACTAAGTATCTATAAATAGACTGAAAATTGTTGTCTATAACTGAAATATTAAATTATAATAAAATAATTAAATTTTAGACAGCCACTAAATACTTTTTCAACTGTAAAAAGTTCTTCTTATAAAAAGGTTACTATGAAATACTTCTAATATGTGGCTGGCTTCATAGGTATACACATACATACATATGTACATACATACATACATACAAACATTTTTTTTTCAATGTTATTCGACTATACTATTAGCAATACATAGTTTCTAATTTTGAATTGTTATTAAAAACTTGACTATTGTTATAGGTAAACTACTTTTTAAGAATATGACAAAGAGTTTGTAGTATATTAAAATGCAAAAAAGTTTTTTATTTTTTTGAGTCCTTGAAAAGTAAATCTGTGATATAATAAAGTATGTATGCGAAAAACAGAAAAATAAATTCCAAATAACAGTCAAAATGTAGAAGAAAACGCCTACCTATTAGTTTAATTACTAAAGCAAAGAAATGAAAAATTGTCATTTTTATATAAATCTACTATATACTAATCTGTCTTGGTCGATTCGACACGTGACAATGAAAACCTTCACACACTACCTAATTATATTCTTTGGTCTACTCTGTTTTTCTTAGGTCTACTATATTCTTCTTAGGTCTACTCTATTTTTCGTAGGTTTGCTATATTATTCTTAGGTCTACTCTACTTTTTAGGCCTGATAACCTTCTTATATCTAATCTGACTGATCGACTATGTTCTTAGGTAATGTCCTAACAGGGCGATCATTGTAAAAGTGAGAACAGGATGACAAGTAATAAGAGAGTCTGTGAGAATAATCCTCATCAGACGCCTCTCCAAGACTATCTCCCCAAGAGCAAAGATCTTTTCAAGAAACACCAAGGTCAACCAAGTGTCTTGATTTTTTTGGTATACATACTAAGTGATTTGCTTTTTAATTCCTAAAAGACATTGTGATGTAATGGGAATCTGCTAAACTATTTGTTTTCAGCGATTTAAAACGTGAAAATATTAAAGACCAAATAAGGTAGACGTTGTAAACCATCTTGTAAAACTTGTAACCGTTACTTGTTTTGTAAACTGTACTTAACAACGATTATATTAGACACCATCGAACGCGAACCTAAACGAACATTTAAATAATTACATTGTATCATCAATTTCTTTACAAGTTGTAACTCCTTATGGTTACTCTTTTGACAGAGCAGTGGTGGTCATCACGGAAATTTGTGGAGACTGATGTAACTAGTATCTCAAACGCTATTAGTCTCTACTAGGAGATAAATGACTGATTTGCAACTAGAGTAATGTCCGTGTGGCTGTTTTGGAGCTAAGGAATTATGTACTTACTGTAAAATAAATCTGTTATAGAACGTTCCAAGACTGTCCAGGTTATAAATCTATAATTGGTACAAGATTATCTAAATTAGCAATGATCACACAATGTCTTTTCTTTAGCACGAGACCTTATATTTCTACGTTACTCGTGTTGTATATTCTTCTTAGGTCTATTCGATCATAATCTCGATATGGACCGAACCCATCCCCTCATGCCTGTCGTACATGATGTTGTGAGCCCACGCGCGGCACTCTATGTTGATCAGCATGCCAGCTGCAAGCAGAAAATCAATATATTGGTAAGGTAAGGTTTTTCGAAGTTCTGTGAGTAATTGAAATTAATTACCACTAGCTTAAAACGATGAAGAAAACTATCGTGAATAAATCTGCACGTGATAATTTTCGACAAAGATTGCAAAGGTCTGTATAGTCTTAGGTTAATACGCATTGGGTTCATGTGTCGGATAATTGGACTAAAATTTCTGAAATTGAGAAGTGAGAGCTTTCAAGCCCAACAATGGGACAGTTCCCTGAGGTCCCTGGCGCCCAAATTGGGCAGTAATTGGTTGATGATGAAATACTTATTCAGTGCCTATGACAATCCAAACATTGAGGGTTCCGAGTTTGATTTCCGACTGAGCAGACATGTAAGATGATTTTATATTTCTATCATGGTCTAGGCCTTTGTTGCATTATCTGGTGAACCACTGTTAGATATGGACCTCTCCTATTTGATGCCATTCCAACCCTTCCTATCAATATATTCCTTCAATGTGTGCCAATAATTTGACGATCCACTCCATCCTGTCCTGTCTCTTGTATATGTACCTACAAAAGTTTCGTGCTACTTTCTTCTGATTTTTGCGATTTACAGAAGTTTGATCCATAGAGATTGAGATTTACAGAAGTATAGAGTTTAAAACGACGTATGTTCACAAATGTTTGCGTGTTCACACGTCATTACAAAAACTCACTACGAGTATTGATCGAGTAATCAAACTAAATGACTTTGTAATAACCGACACTGCGATTAAAAAAAAATCTTATTTTACGAAAGGATATTGATTCACTAAAACTGAAATTAGCGACATTCCGAAATAAAATGGAAACTGCGGTTCACATTATTGTCGTCTCTGGCCTGATTTCTATTAATATTAAATAAGTAGAAAAGAATTGCCCAGAACTCCTGATTTTAAGGCACCTAATGATTGCACTACCTTGCAACCTTTTTCTTGCAAATCTTTACGGTTCGAGCAAGGAGGAACCTATTTCAAGCGTGGAGCTAACGTATATGCGTTTTGGTAGAAAGGTTGTCGGCTAACTTACAAATGCGTCCTCAGGAGTACATGTCAACGTATCTGTGATGGATCTTAATGGATTTGGTTACCGATGTCTATGGATAGCATTGACCACTTACCTTTAGGTGGACTATGTATTACTACTTCCAATTTATATAAATAAGCCGTTTATTAAGTGGTTGATGAAATAATTAAACCTTAAATAAGGTTGAAACATATATGAAATCACATGAAGATTAGTTGCTATTTCTGAGAACTGAGATGGTTTTGTCTGTAAGTAGAGCCTCTCTAACCGAAACATACAAATGATGTAGCAATTTATGTATGTGGTGATTTCACAAAACTTTGTAATCATTTTTTCTTCTAAAAAATCCTAGTTTAAATCAAAATACTAACTTTTAGGCCTTTGCAGATGAACAGCAACTAAGGGGCTCAGGTAGCCGTCCTGATTGGTGTAAGGGAAGTAGTACCCCGGGAATCCTCTATACGGCAGGTACTGAATGGGGCCGATGTTTTCCCGGTCAGCTGGGTTCTCGCCTTGGCAAGACACCCACACCATGTTCAACTATAATGAGAAATGTTACTGATTAGGTACTGATTATTTCTGTATGATGTCATGATTATATGACGCAACGGCTGTTCATTATCAACGGTGTCTCATTGGCAATATTTCAAACCAGTTGCTTGGCTCGTGGTAACTTCTAAATAGTGATGGCGGGGGAAAACTGTTAACTGCTGCTAGTGATAGATTAATCTATGTACCCTAGGTTTCGTTTGTTTTTCTTTTTTGCGTTCCACATCACGATACACGACACCGACTGTTTTTGTCACACTGTATGTTGCACTATTTGTGATTTACATAAATATGGAATATTGGCAATTAAAAATCATTTATCTTGAGTACCCAGTATACAGTAAAATGTAAAAATTTCGCAATGATATCAGTTTTAAATCAAATCCTTCGGATTAATATATTACAACACGCAGAGAGGTAGTCGCCTGCAACGATAAGACCGCCCTACAGTTTTTAATGAATTTTTAAGCAAACGAGCACCTGATGGTAATTCCCAATTCCCTCCACTGGTGTTACTGTTTCTGCGAAGTAAGTTTTCTGGTAATTTAATGTACATAAAAGAGTATTCTTACTTTAGCAGTAGTGTAGCACCATGTGACAAAGCAGTCAGTTTTTCGAGGCATGCCACCTTTGTTCATAACAATAGCAACGCATCTGTAAACGACTTCTAAAATAACTTCTGTTCTGTATCAAGATACCATATGGTCATTTTATAGTTATGCAAAAAAAATATCAAAGAAAATAACTCTCGGGTTTGTTGATCGCCAAACTACTAGAACAATCTAAAGAACTATTTATGGAATTATTATCATTTTCCATAAATTGAACCAAAGAGCCTGAGCTTAATTCCAGTATCGACATAATGTGACCTACATAGTTCTTATCGTAAGCGGTCATATTCCTGATATGCTCCTTCAAATCATCAGGCATTGCGGAGGGAAGACTGTCGGAGCTGTTGTAGAATGCTGGCTTCCATCCAAAGATTTTGTTGAGCTTCAAGAAGACACAAGGCGTGGACTTCTGGTACGCGAAGCTGTTTTCTTCAACGCAGGGCCCCCAAGCACTAATATCTACATCGCAAACTTTACCAGCTGGTGGAGGCAGTTTGAAGTCGCAATTGTGTATATTCTGACCAGCACCAGCGTTTTTTCCATCTCGTTTGTAAGCTGCAAATAGAAAAATCTTTCTACAATTAAAGTCGCGGTATTTGATCTGCTGAAACTGATCTGATGAGCTGGGAAGAAATCTGCGCTAGCATTAAGCCCGCCTTTTGAACTTTGTAACTGATTAAAGAAAATAGGTGTACATTCTCAATTGAATTCGACTTCAAAAAGGAGGTTGTTCTTGGTTCCGTTCTACTTTTATGTTTATTATTGCACAACTCCGCTATTCATTTACCTCTAGATTTTTTACCTCTTTTGTTTTGTTTCAATTTTTATAGAATATGATACCTCGAAGGATAAATTATAGGTACTGAACTCTTTGGGTTAGAATTCAGTGTAAATTTGACTTGATTAACATAAATATAAATGTATATACCAATAAAATATATATTCATATCTCTAATAGTCGTAATAAAGCAGACGCATTTTTTTTAATTTGTTTTTGTTTCCAATTATTTTATATTCGTCATCGTTACAGAGAAGAATTCAGTTCACGTCAGAAAAAGATTCATTGAAACAAGGAAATATAAAATCTGTAGTAATAAGTCTACTCTTTGGTATGAGATATACCTGTCAAAAATTTCGACAACTCCTTAACCCAGAACTGGTAGCTGCCGGGGTCGTTGCCTCTGTACCAGATCACGCTGCTGGCGACCTCTGGAGGCATGGGTCGGAAGCCGAGGCCAGGGTTGGTGCCAATGATGCTGCTCTCCAACTGCCACTTGGGCTGGCGCGCGTCCAGCAACTGCATGAAGGTCCACATGCATATCGCCACCAGAATCGCGAGTGCCAAGTAGAAGATGAAGTAGAATAGCACTATTTTGTCTGTGGAAAGGATAATAATAGTATATAAACTTTTGTCTGTGATACAGACATTGAAATTCTAATATTTTATTTAATTATGAGGTATTCTTACATACACTAAATAAATATCAAAGTTATAGCATAAAATCAGTTCATCGGTTTTGAGCGCCTGTTGCCTAAGGGTTACCGGAGAAAATAAATGGCGGAAAAATTCTTGGCACTCTTTTTAAATCTGTCATTGATGACACATTACACAGTATAATTCCAGAAAGACAAAAACATACGGTTGATCGAGTGTCAGAATCCCTCCACTGCCATTCGCATACAGTTTCGAGTAAACTCGTAAAACTATTGCATAAGAAATAGAACTATCTCGGTGAGGTTGGTCCAATACCATGCTTTTAAATGGTTCTTAATATCATAATACGCTTTACGTTCTAATCATTTAATCCGTAATTATCCCATTGTTCGGAACAAGTCTCCTCTCTGCATAAGGGCATGCTGATAGTGTATTATGCTAGCTAAGGGTGTATAGATTTTTTGTATTTTTTATGAAGAATCCTCAACAATGCAGACTACTAAAAGTTTAATTATTTATCAACCTTTTTCTCTCTCACTGCTACCTAACGCGTCTCTTCTTAGAATGAGTCTAGACCTAATTCTATATTAGTAGACTTCACACGACGACACGTCTTTGTAATCCTCACAAAATTTAATACTTATGAATAATTTGGTATATAATGGTATAATAATGTCCCTTATTACTTCACACACATTTGTAAATTTACTAAAGTCGCGTATAATTTGGTACAAGAGTAAGTATAATAAGGGACATTACCGCTATCCGCCAAGAAATCCGATCCGCAACGGCCTAATTGACAATCAGATTAAGCAATGTAAAAAAGAGTGCGTTGGTCATTCATAAAATCCGGTTTGCCCCCGCCGCAGCCGCCGCGAGCGCGCATCCGTCCAGTGATTGTTGTGATTTATTTGCAACGTATCCTTTTAATATTCATGGTATATTTAGTTATATGTATATATGTATTTGCTCTAGCTGTACTCGTTACTTCGTCAGACACAATGTTAAATGAATCGTCATTATCAATCCATTCCTATCTCATTCCTGGGTACGGGTCTCTTTTCAAAATTAGAAGGAGCAAGTCGTAGTACACTAGGCTACGACTACTTAACATCAGTTGGTTTGCATGCTCGTTTGCTACTCTTTACACTTAAAAAATACAGAATTATCGCTATGTCAAGTATTAACAGTGGAAAGATCGTTACGCGGTGCAATGCAACGATCTCACTTTTTATTGACATTTCGATTTATTCCTTATTTATTTTTTGGAGCAGGCGAGTAAACTCCAAACCAGTATACATTGCTTGTAATATTTATTTGTTATTTGCTTTTAGGTGCAGAACTATACTTAAAGACTGGACGAGAGTTAGACTGGGGAGGTACCACAGCTGTCCTCATAATCCATCATTAAGCAACTTTTGTTTTAAATGGTATATATATACATAATTGCCGGCTACACTTAGAGCCGAGGAGACAACGCAACTTCGTAGTTGCGTTGTCTCCTCCATGTTACGTACTCGTGTACGTACGAGCATTAATAGAAACTTTCATCCTTTTTGAGATTGGATGCGGAGGTCCATTATCTGCTGTGATTTAACTTTAAGGGGTCTGCATGTCCATTTGCTATTCTTGTAACGTTAAAACTGTGCACAGTCAGTAAGTCTCGGTGCTCTCCGGTTGGGTCCAGGCGCGGGCAGGATGTCACGCAATGATCTCATTGCTTCAATTCGTTGCTTCCGGTGAGCGATCACCTTGAGCCATTGTCGCTACTTGACCGTTTGAGATGATATGATGTTACCTTGCGTTTTTTATGTGAGAAGAGTAGCGAACGAGCATGCAAACCACCTGATGTTAAGTAGTCGCAGTCCATAGATATCCACGTACAACCACAAAAGCGACCGAAATCCTATCTAAGCTTGAACGCAGACACGTTGCTACTCCTGAGGTCTAAGATGGGCGTCTCGCTTTAAAGTGTATCCGGCAACCGCACCTCTCCAACCGAAACACAAGAAATGCGTGCCTTCTCTTTCATTTATTTGTCTCAGAGGGAAACGTTGCAGTGGTATCCATATCGTGAGGACGATTCCGGGTTATGTGGGATCAAATACCAGAAATCCCTCGGTAGCTCCCTACTACGCTGGTACAGAACACCAGGATCTTGAAATGCAACTGGTGTTTTAACACGATGCCTCAATCTAGTACATCTAAGAGGAGCTTCCCCGGCTTTTTGGGCACCGATATACGAGTAAGTCTGTATCGGTGTCAGACTACTGACACCGACGTCGTTCCCGGGATCGCTACGTCGGAACAGACTAAGCTCTCCCATTCTTACCACTCCCTGAAAGACTCCTTTTAGTGCTCTGCCGACGGGTAGAAGATACCGTAGCGCTATTCTGGTCCCAAACTAGAGAGACACTGTCTCTGTAGTTCATCATATATTTAGCTCGAATAGAAACGCTGAAACGCTTTTTACACAGATAAACAAACACTAGAATCACGTGTATTATGAGTCTTATGGACACATACTAAGACAATTATAGATAAACCCAGACCCAGAATAGAGACATAAATTTAAATGAATATAGGGCAAATATGTTCTGCTAAGTAGTGATTACTTGTTTATTTGCTTGGATTTGTAACCTTTGGTCCGCAGGATTCGAGTGTCAAAAAAAATCAAACAATCAGTCCCACATTTGATCGCCGTTGCCGGTGACAATTGAGCTGGTTCATATCTCGCGCAGAGAAATGCGATTGTAACTCAACGAAACGCGGCTAGCGTTCTTGGCACTATGCCACATGGGCACGGAGTCCCTTTAGATTATTTAAGTTAGGTTTTTATTATAATTAGTTTTAAGACGTTCATTATTGTACATATGTGGATTAAGATTTTTGGAGCAAGCAAAGGCAATTTGTTTTTGTAATTTATGTTAGGTCGGGATGATTATATGATAATGATTAGTGTTCACTTCCAGAAGGAAGTTTATTGACGCTATGACCTGCAGAGAATTGCGATCGCTATTTAGCGCGGGAATGCGGTTAGCGTTCTTGGCACCATGCCGCATGCACACCCTTTATATTATTAGGTTAGGCTATTTTTATAAGTAGTTTTAAACTATTCCATCTTAGATTTATAATTGTAAAAAAAAATATGAAGCGTCTTTGTGATATGTATTTTAATAAATAAATAATATAAACAATGACCATACCACCACTACCACCGTTACCACACAAACCAGTAATCGGTCTGTACCATTTGTCCTTTTAATTTCGAAACAAAAATGTGTTCAAAGGTGGGAAAACTATAGATCGACCGGAGAGGTACCACCGGCCTCATAATCCGCCGTAAAGTAACTTGTGTTGTCTTCAGGAATAGCAAGGTATCGTTCGAGCTCAGATACGATTTCAGTCGTGTTTGTGCAACCACGTGGATGTGTATGGGTTGCGACTACTTAACATCAGGTGGTTTACATGCTCGTTTGCTACTCTTCTTACATAAAAAAATGTTTAGTAGTCCTTTTAGGAACGATTAAGGAATACTCACACCAGCTGGATCCGGTCCTGCCGCAGAACTGCCTCGTCTTCGGGTTCCAGATGAATCTCTTTATTCTTTGCTCCTTGGTCATAGGCGGCTCCTTCTCCTTGTAGTAGAGGTTGAACCGCTCCAGGCTCGTCAGGTCTGACGGCCGCTTCTTCACTGTCATCTTTTTCGTCGTCATCTGGTAAAGATAATTGTGATGAGTATCCATTCCCACTTATCTTTGACATGTAGCAATCGAGTGTGCAGGCCTTCTTATGTCAATTTACAGCGTCACTGCTTACACTTCAAGGTTAACAAAGTACTGACTTTACATAGATTTCATCCCTTTGGAGTTTGCTTACAAATGTTATTTTATGTTGGAAAGGTAGGTCACCTTTTAAAATTGAAAAAAATAGTAAATAAGCATGCAGGCCACCTGGTATAACGTGGTCGCTACAATCCGTGGACATCCATAACTAACTATAATGGAGCTGAAGTACTGCCACACGTCGGGCATAAATGTGTTGCTAATCTTGAGGACTGAGATGGTCGACTCGCTTGTAAGTGTAGTCGGTAACAGCACTTCTCTAGCCGAAGCACGAGAATTGCTTTAAGTTTGATTGTGAGGGCTGCAGTGGTACCTTCTCGGTCGAATTGTTCTACCACTTCGCAAAATGGATATGTCCATAGCCAACAATGACTGTTTATCTTCATGTGGTAATAGGTGACAGAACTACAATTCAACCTGAGAGGTACCACCGCTATCCTCACAATCCAAGATTAGTATCTAGTCTCAAGATTAGTATCAATATACCGTCCAAAATCTTCATGTCTGTTTGAAGTTAAATGTCCAGTCTTCAATATTAAATGCCCAATTTTCAGGGTTTCCTGTTTGAGATTGCATCTTTATGACCTGCAGTGACTTAACTTTAGGTGTATTTTAGACATAGACATCCGTACAACCACAAACACGACTGAAACCCTATCTGAGCTCGAATGTAAGTTGCTACTCCTGAGGACTAAGATGGTCGCTCAAAGTGGCAAAGGCACCTCCAACAGAAACACAAGTAATGTTTAACGTCGGATTAATAGGGCGGTAGTACCTCCCGGGTTCTCCCTTAATTAAACGTTTTGTCTAAAAATTGTATTGGTCTCACCTGTTCCTGTGCAGCGGGGGAGTGGAGCGGCGCGTGTGGGAATGCGCACCGACTGCGCTCAGGGGCTACCGGCGGCCGACACAGGATAATGGGATGGGATTATGCCACACGCACCAGTGACTAATAAATAGTATAGTATAATATTTTTCAATGAACTTTAAAGTTTTATTTAATTTTTTATTATTTATAAGTTTTTTTTATTAATTAGGTTCAAAGTTATATTATTAAGGTGCGTATAAAAAGTATGGTATTTCACCGTATTTCTAGCAATTTAAAGCGATCAAATATTATGAGCATTTACGTGCGTTTATCGTAAAAACTGAATCTTTTATAGGTACTGGTTCATAATGTAATTTGTTATGAGGGTACTTCCACGGTGATATGGAAATAACGTTGAAGAAACGTTGTACAATTATACGGCAATAATTTTCAGCACGATTAGTTATTAGTAAATTAAAGTATTCTTATTATTATTTATCTCTTAATATATAAAATTAAGATCCATGTTGTGTTAATGCACCCTTCGAGACAAGCATGCTGTGCTCGTCCGTAACTAAAGTTGCAAATAACTTACTTTATAACATTGTGAGAACTGACATTTTTGTAATTTTGTTGACGATCCAATAAATAAATAAATAGAAAATGTGTAATAATAAATATTGTGAGAATTTCATTTTATATATAGGCTGGTAGTACATTATTCTTATATGTATCTATATATGTATATTGTAAATGTTTATATTATTACTTATTTATTTTAATAATGTTGTTCGATTTGACTTGTAATCATTTAATATTGTTTGTTTTTGCCTTAATAAGTACCATTGTTCTATTAGTTTTGGTTAAGTAACTTGCCAGGAATTTTATTTATTAGGGTCTTTCCATTAATTATGCAAAAGCAGCTGTTTCTACGTAAATTTATGGTTTCAGCAGAATTAACATTAAAGTTATAATAACTTATTGAAATGTGTACTTATAATACGATGTTATTTTATCACTGATGATGTTAATAAATTTATTAATAAAAATATAAAACCATTAATACATTGTATATCTTTAATAATCACCAGATTTTTTATTTAACACTTACTATAAGTAAGTAATCTAGCTGAGTATTACAGTAATTATTTTGTAAACCAATTATTGTGAAATTATTACCAGGAATGGATATACAAGTTTGTACGTCTTAGTATTTTAATAGTAAAACTAATAAGTACATAAAAGCAATACATCATAATTTATCTGTCTTTCTAAATACATTTGAACCTTTCCAACACAAATATTACTCAATATACTATTATTAAGATTTAACAATGCAATGACTGATTTTCTTTTAAGCTTTGTGTTATTTCAGTACATTGTAACTACAAAGATTATACTAATAGGTAATACTAGCGTATACCCTACGTTTAGCGGAGAGTACAAAGACAAAGAATGACTAAATGGCTATAAGTGCTAGTTTCCGTTCGAAACTGGGCCACTTCCAGAGTTTACTGGACTACGTTCACGTCTGTATGACTGATCTCTGCAATCTATTCCATAATTCATAGAAAACAGTGACTAACGTCGTGCATAGTGGCTTTTATATTGATAGTTTCCTGCCAAAATACTCACTTTTTGTCATTCCATGTATTAATATGTAGGTAACTGCCTACATAGAAAACAAAGACAGACAGTTATGTCAGTTAAGGTTGAAATTAATGATCACTTGCAGAATCGAAGAAGGAATATATCGTGAGGAACCTTTCATTCTCCATAAAGATAATCACAGTTAGATAACTTTATGGAAAGTTCTTCATGTTTCTCTAAGGTGCCAAGGAATCCGCACTTGAATAGCGTGGACCATGGTCCAACCTTTCTAAAGCTTATCGAGAGAGATACCATGTATTAAAATGTTAAAATGTTTGAGAATAAACGATCTTTAACCATAAAATTTGCGTTAATATTAAATAAGCCAAACTTGTCGCGATTCTAGATATTTTATACAGAATTTCGGAATTATTATTTGATATTGATTACGTTACTTTGATCGTTCTTGCTAGCTTTAACGGGAAAGCAAAACATTACGAGGAAATCGATATATCCAAGAATATATTTTCATGAATTCTCAAAAAACACTTTTATGGTAAGTTATAGATTAGGTCCTTAATGTTGAAATAAGAATCCTATCCACCAAAAAAAGTAGGTAATTGATGATAAACTAATCCACTCTGTTATTTTTCTTAATTTCAAATAGTCGGGGAGAAATTCAAGTGTCGATTCATTGGTAGGTAGGTATAACCTACATTAAAATTTTTATTTATGTTTTAAAACTTTATGTATTTCTTTGTCTAGCTATCCATAAGTTACCCATAAAACGGATAGTAAAGAAAAATATTAGCTCAACGAAACTTAACAAGCTCGCTCCGACGAAAAGCCCCGCGGTGCTTCCTATGGATACTGAAATTAAACGAAAAATATAAATATTATCTGCTAAAATTACTTTATACATCGCTTTATTTCAATCTTTTATTTTTAAATTTATAGGATCGATATAACTAATTAATTGCTAAAAGTTTTGGGTATTACGTGGAGTTATTTATAATGGTAGTATTATTTACTTTCTTATGATAGTTACAAAGAAAATGTAGTTTTATGTAGAGTATATATACACAGTAACATTAGGAAATAGGAATGAGTACCGTACTTACCAACTAAGTCAAGTCTACTTCTGACGACTTTCCGTTTAAACCTCTCTGTTGGTAAATATGCGAGCACAATTTCTACGAATGTTCTTTTCTTTTTTGCACGGATTCTGAAATAATGCAATTACACTTAGATATTATACATGCAAGTTGTGAGCTCTTTTATAGAATAGGAAATAGGGATTATAGGTCCTTCACCAAGCAGTTGAAACAAGAGTCCGAAAATTTATGTTCCGAACGCTCTACATATAGATTGAATAGGCGGCGGAAACATAGTTTGAGAGGGAAGTTAGCGTGTGCGTTCATTTGCTACTCTTCTATTATAAAATTATATTTGTTTGACCTGGGATCGAACTCGGAAAATTCTACGTGTCAGAATAGTATGGTTTAGCTCCATCACGCGGATCTTGTTTTATTTGAAATTATCTGAATTGAACCGGCATCACAATGCAAGATGATGTCAGTTCTACGCAAATACTACCTAACAATGATTTTAGTTTACTTACGGTGTGACGTCATCCTTGATGACCGTGATCTCAGTCTCGTCACAGGATTGCAGACAGTCACACGTTAGTCCAGAGCGAGTGGCCCATTTAGGTTTAAGCGCTGTTAACTGACTCGCATGTGTTTGAAGGCACCATATTCCTGTGATGTTGCATCGATCGTCTTCAGCTGAAAGTATTCCATTAAATATACCATTGACTATTATAGATGGAAGCTAATCTACTGGTTCACAGAGACTAAAAAACTAAAGAGACTAAATTTATGACAGGGAAATCTATGCAAGTCGACATAGAGCATATAAAACAAAAAAATGTAGTTCTCATTGTGTGCAACTCAAAAAAAAACATGACGATAAAATCTTCATACAGCTTTGTTACTAACTTGCCTTATTCCTGGTATCTTATACAATAAAAATATGTTAATGCTTTTAGGTGGCATTTAGTTCCGTTCTTACCGACCTTTTCTTCACTTAAAATATTAAAGAATTAAAAATAATTATACGGGTATATTTTTATGAGTTGTCCATGACATTATGAAATTTCGTTGGCATTCAATTTCGTGTTTAATTAAAAGAGCAATATAATATTGACAATTAATATCTTTACTACTTAATGTGTATTTCTTCATTAGTAAAGAATTGCACATGGTTAGAGATACTTTTAACTGTTTCTGTACTCTATAGAAATAAATAAAATTTGGGTGTTTCTTTGTAATATTAAAATAGCTGCTTTTTACTAATAATTTACTTTTTTTAAATTTACTTATTTATATTATTATTATAATTTACTTTTGTCTGTCGGTCTGTTTGATTGTTCTAGCTAATCTCTGGAACGGCTGGACCAATTTTGACGACACTTTACTGGCAGATAATTAATGTAACAAGGAGTAACTTAGGTTACTTTTATTTTAGAATTACGTAAAATAATAATAACGAACTAAGTCGGGGGCATAGCTAGTCTATTTTAGAACATACGAGTGTCCAACATGAAGTGGTCGTTGCATTTGCATATTTGCTTCTGTGCCATTTTCCTGCAAAGTACGGTGCACGCGCTGTATGAGTATTGAGGGTAGAGTCCACCCTCATTCTCGAAGTGGAAGCGGCAAGCACGCTGCTCTGGTGTTGTTTTTGCTGTGAGTGGGTCGTTCTCGATATTCCTAACTGCAACTTGACGACTGAAAATATAAGAAAAATCAATGCTGAATAAAACAAATATCAATTCTAATGTATTCTAAATAATTCGTGGGGTCGCACCGTGCCGCAAGGGCACGGACTCTATTTAGATTGTTTGGGTTAGGATTTTATTATATTTAATTCTAATTAATGTAGAGTATTTCATACATTAACACGTTACCACCATTTGCGAGCATGCAGATTACTTGATACTCATACAACCTCAAACAGGACTAAACTCCAACTTGCGGTCGTACGTTAATCCTATTGCTGACGACTAAGGTAATCGCTTCGTTTTTGAGTGTAGCAAGAAACCACATCTTTTCAACCATAACGCAACAATAGTTTCATGGCGGATTATGAGGGCGGCGGTTGTAATTCTTCGATCGAACTTACAGTTGTTATAGAGCACAATAAAAAAATGTGTACTTAAAAAAGGATCAAATATTTTACTCTCGCATTCGTACTAACGTTCGATATTACGTGTTTATGTACTTACTAAATTTGCAATTTTATTGTACATTCCAAATTTTGGTAATAATTTACTACTTTTTGGGGAAAAAAATGTATTATATTCAATGCTAGTTACACTTTAAAATTCAGGCTTTAAATGTTTTTATTTTGCATATTTTATTTTTAATAATTATACTGACTTATTGCTAAACGTCTACACCTGTCACCTCTTAGAATATAAAGAATTTACCGCATAATCCAGCACACAGACATGGGATGGTAAATATCCAATAATCCGCACTTAGTGGAACGTGAGGCAATTGAATGTACCTTGGCTTTGATAAAAGTCCGAGCGGCCTCATTAATATTTGGAAATGAATTTTTTATTGCACAAATTATGTTAATTTACAATTGCTACATACTTTAGACCTTGCAAGTACAACTACATTTTTATTTACATTTTGTTGGTATGCGAGCAACAGCGATAGTAGTTTAGGGAATAAATTAACAAAGACTTGCAAGACTTTTTCCTGTGAACAAGAACCAGAGCAATTTACCGATACATGTTCCCGGGAATTATTTTAAGACCAGATGATTGCAGCGTTGTAATACTAGGAACTTCGTCTTCTCCGAGAGTATAAACCTGGTGAAACAAGCAATAAATAATGAAATTATTTTTTTGTATTTTAATCAATATTTTTATTAAATTGTAGTTACTTACCATACTATGTAGAAGGATTTCAAATTTCATAACTCCTCGTTTTTGTTTTTTATTGTTAATCATGGGATAAGGTTTAGGATTCCTAAAATTAAGTGAAATTAGGTATAACTAATTCGTATAATATTTGAAACATGGTGATGATGAGCCCTTTTATTCAATTATTTATTTATTTCACGCGACGAGACCCATAACATTGGGAGCGAACCACGAAGATATTAATAAATCTATTTTTATTTTTAAAATATAACAGACACATTCTTACTTACGTAGTCTGAATAGAGTTAATGATAAAGCATCGTCCCATATCAGTGTCTATCGGTTGAAAGTAAGTACAACAATCGAAATCTCGTTCATTGTAAGAACAGTTGACCAATATTTGAGGACACTCGCTGCGAACCAGTTTGGCGTAGTAACTGTAGTTGGATATAGGACACAGGGAATCTGGATGTTTTACTTGAGCACACGTTTGTATAAGACGGTACGCTACGCCGCGGAAGTATGCAATATCTTTTAGAGCGTCTTCAAGATCTGTAAGGTGGTCTGGTGGCCAGATTCTGCAAAAGTCTTGTTACTTAAGTATTTCACCTATTATGAATAGGTATGTAAAAATATAAGTCGGATGACAATTTACCAAATGAAAATATATATAATTATTATATAACACTTTGTATTACGAAATTACATATATTTTTGTAGATTTGCTAGAGACATGTTTTAGCTGACGATTTATTATCTCTTTAAGATGAATATTTAACTTTTCGCTTTTACAGTTTATTTAAGACGCGACTGCCGCTAACGGATATCTGTGGCCAACTTTAAATGAAATATGACTCTCTCTCTATAACAGATGCTATCAATAAGTTGGGACTTATGTTAGTCATCTTACAACGAATTAGCTGGCAGCAGCATGCTTTACGGCGGATTATGAGGGCGGATTATGATTTTATTGTAAATGTACCAAAAAACTTATTTGTTTTTTACTTTTCCATACATGTATTAAAAAAGTCGATACTCACGTATCAGAAACATTGTATATTTTGTTCAGGTTTCCAGTTTCACATACAGCCACTGAAGGCATTTTGGTGTCCCAGTCTGTATAAATAGTCTCTACCCCAAAACTGATGGGGTTGTTGACAAAGGCATCCCATGCTGCGATTATCAGCAGTGCAGACCCATACCAAGATAGTATGACTAAGACCACCCAAAACAATCTTTAAATAAGAAAGAGTCATTAGAGTCATCATTAGCCCGACTTTTTCACATCTCCATTGAGCACGGTTTTTCTCCCTTAATGGTAAACTATTAAGCCTTTCCTTACAACACTCGTGAAATGTGGTTTGATAGGTTCAAGAAGGTTTTTATGTTGCATGAATATCTACTGTTCGTATTAATCGCGTATTAATTCAAAACCAAATATTCTTTTGTTTTACGCCTCACCTTTCCGACCAGTGCTTAGTGTCATCTGCTATAAAGCGAACACCAGCGAAGGAACAATTTGCACAATATTCCTTTATATGACTTCTACAGGATTCTAAGGACATTGTTTAATTCATTTTACTCACAGAACTTTGTAAAGACAGTATTGCGAATGGATCATCATATTAAAATTCGTACCACATTTAAAATCCTCTTTCCATTATTAAATATTTTTCATGAAATGTTACCTTATATTAAAGATAAAAGCCCGTCTGTTTGTCCTGATTGTATGCCTTAACAAATCACAAAACTTTTATGGTAATTAAAAATAATAAAAAAGGAAATTGGGAGCCATTTTTTAACCAACTATAGATAAATATAAGATAATTCTAAATTTTTACATATTATAAGGTAATAATAAAATTACAATTACAATAGACAATTATATAAATTATCAACTTTTTTTTATAGATTGAATATCTAATAAATATTAAATAATTAATATTAAATATCTAATCTGGAAGTTTATAATAGACGTGAACAGAGCCGCGGGAAATGATAGTTACCAAATCGTTGTAAATATTTAATTAGACACTCGACATGCAGTTGTATAAGTTCGTGATCATAGTACTTTGTACATGTTACGTATAATGGTGAAGGTTACACAGTGGACAATTATGTGCATGTAAAATCTGATAGCACTATACTCGTATTTGCTCTTTTAAACAGAGGTTTCGTTTATTTTTCTAAGAATTTATTGTAACTGTTATTACTATTGAGTACTTGAAAATCGTATCTGAAAACAAATTACGTTTTCATACTCAGTCAGTAAATCGTTAGCATTTATATTTTCATCAAGATTCTTTAGTTTTAAGTTTTATAGTTATGATTGCGAAAATCTGTTCAAATATCACCTTCTAACTCTTTTCAAAGAATGAGGTTTAATGCACAATTTTATTTATCTTTAGTAAAAAATTCACGTCTATGTGATACGTTTCGTATTGTATGTTATTTTTTACCAGAGGGAATGAATATACACTGTAAGATGGGCAAGATTTTTATAATTAGATACAAGCGATACAAACAATTAGCGATTTCATTCTACCTATATCTTTTTTATGTTTGTAATGTAACGTTAATGTTAATAATAGTAAAAATAAACCATAGGAATATTCATATTTTTATTTACATAGAAATTAAATACTAAAAATACACAATGACCACATATTTTTACAGTTAAAATGCTATAGGTACTTACATCTATAATAGTCGTTTAGGTCGTTTGGAACTTAAAGCTTCGCCATAGCAAAGTTTATTGGTTTTAACTAAAAAAAATAAACTAAATATTTATCTAATGATGAGTAGTCAATTAATCCTGTATTCGATATTCAAAATTTAACCAACAAACGTTAATTGTGCATACATTTATGAACTCACACAAGCATCTCTACAAATTCGATTCATAACAATTATTTCTATTTTTTTTTGTTTTCCCAATTTTGTATGGGTGGTAAATTAACAGCATGAATATCTTCAGTATTGTTTGCGGATTGTTATGTAAAACTACATTTAATCCATTATTCTTTCTGACAACAGGATTATTTTACATGTTTCTAAGAAAAATGTAAGATATATTAATTATTTACTTGGTATCAAATAGCCAATGCCTTTATCGAATAATTACATGTGACTACAAAAAGAATACAGAACTTTACCTGAACTTAGTCACGTATTTATGAGGACGACAGACTCATAAAACTCAAAGAGTAACTTGTTCACTTTTATGATTGAGTATTGAGGACTTAATGTGATCGGTCTGTACAACATCTTTGAAGTCAGTCCTTTGAAGTTGCTTTCAGTCAGAACGCAAAAACGGAGACACTTTTAGCACACCTAATTACGTGACTTACATAAGTCATTGGTTTTTTCTTGATATCTAATAAACAGCCATGGGCTTCAAGTAAAATATCATGATTTCAGTCACATAATTAGATTATCTATCTTTAATCAATTAAATCAGCTTAACACGTTGAACGTCATGTCGGACAATGTTGTCCGACAACACCTCAACATTGTCCGACATGGCGTTCAACGTATTAACTTCGATCAGAGATCCACCTTTTGCAAAATTACAAGTACTGCAATAAGTCAGGACCAGTAAGGAAAGGTGAGTCGAAATTTTGTTGGTTTTGGGTAAATTTGGGTTTGTGGACTGGCGATGGATGTGGCCCTTGCTGATGTTTAGAGTTGCGGCCGATGAAGCCAGCGTGGGTCAGAATGTTGTATATCTCTCTACGAGGCACTGAATCTGCTTCCCTTTGGAAAACCTAAAATGAAACGACAAATTGAAATCAACGAGTAAGATGGTTTCGTTAATTATGTGAGTCACATCATTAGATGAGTGTTCTCTACATTGAGCAAGAACCAATCAGCCAACTAATGGGTATCAATCAACAATCCAATATAGCAAAGTAGCCGAGGAGTAGTATTTTCAAAGTGTAATGACAGTACATATTTATTTACTTTATTTCTGTTGAATTTTGCCAAAATTAGCTCTATACTATGAATAGAATGTATATTCTATAATATTATGTCTCATTTATAACTTCAGTTACTTAAGTTACAGATAGATATTTAATGGGCATCTGTTCCCGACCTTAAATAAGGCAGATACGTGGAGTCAAGCATAGGTATATTATTGGTTCAAAGGTGTGAATGCCTCATATTACTATTTACTTCTTCTTTTCCGCACCCGTCAAACCACTATACTGCTGCTTTACAACCCTCTTATAAAGCACAAATAATAGTAACGTTTTTTATGTATAAAACGGATCTATTTACAGGTTTCTCTCCTTGATGCAGAACGCTGGTGAGTGTGAGAATCTCCTGCAAGCGAGGATTCCGTAGAGCAGGTTTCCTTAAATGTGCTGGCAGTTGTTCTTCTTCGTGACGTACGGCCACCACCGCAGGGTGTGGTGGAGGAAGACAGTAAGCTATGCGCGTGCTTACAGCCAGGAATAGGAGAACTGACTTCATTGTGGCTGATGCTGAAAATGTAATAAAGAACGATAAGATTCCACGATTATATTAGTTTAAAATCATATGTAATAAGGAGGTTCTGAAATATTTATCTACTAAGGCTATCATTACTAAGTAATATTAATTACTAAGGAAGTACTAAAAAGAAGTAAGAAAGACCTTTACCGATGTAGGTGTCATTTTATTTGAATTACTACGATTTTTTATTCTTTTAGCTATTTAAATTTATTGCTGCACATAAACCTCCTCAAATATGTCAAGCATCGTAAACTTGGAAAACATTTCGGAATTTCTGATTCCTCAGTTGAAATGGTTATTCGTCAGTTTAATTTATTTTATTCCTTTATTACGATTTCAGTCGCATAGCGAAATACCAACCGTAGCATCTTCATACCAAACTGAATGACTTCCATGAAGCTTAAGCTCCGGATGAACATTATAGTGAGACTACGTGAAGGCTCCAAGATAAAATATTCTCATGATAATCATCAGATTCGTACTGCGCTACGGTCGTCATATACGCCTTCCATTATACAAAATTAATGTGTACCTAAATTTTAATTGCAACAATAGTTAACCTTTTTTTAATAATGATCACGTGAAGAAGCCTTGAAATCTTAAAGAACTGACTTGAAAATGATACATTGTTTTGGCATTCAAGGTTAAAACAGACTAATGAAAATATTATTTCAGACAATAAAATGAACAATGCATCTTTTGTATGAAAGGTTACGTAGAGATGAGAATGGAGGATCAGAATCACGTGTAAGTGTTATTTTATTATGATTTGTAAATTGGAGAAAAACACGCAAACTATAAAAAAAAACAATAATAAATATTTACATAAATAGAACTAGAAGAAATAAAAACTTAATCTCATGAGACAGGTGACGGAATTTTCGATTCCGGCACCATCTGTTTTATATATACCATACTTTTGCCTTATAACGTGTAAAGACGTGTTCAGATTAAAGGGTGTGGCAAAGCAGACAGAGCTTTTAACATAAACAGCAGCAACGGATCTGCAACTGACTTCCAACGGATAAAGCGTTCGTGACCATGTAACATCATGTTTCCATCACACAACTTTTCCAGTTTTCTATCAGAAATGTCATGAGAATTATATGTTCAAAAATATTTCATTGATAATATTACGTTTATTATACCACAAAATAAAAATTGATTTCCTAGCTCCGAACAAGCTCATCAAGAGCTTGTTCGGAGCTAGGAAATACTCACAGAGTTACTTACTGGGCAAATTCAGTCAATTACGCTTACGCACTTGCGAGAAAAATGATAAATGAATAAGGAAGATGTAGCATAAGTGTGTCACGGCCACTATAGAATCAGTATGAGTACTCTACTTATTGTATGCAAAGTATGATTGAAACGTATATTATTATTGAGCACAAAGATCACTGACCGATGTGTAGAACAAAGATACTCTTTCAGACACGTGTTTTGGTCTGGCAATTAAACTGTGGAATCCTGGACGCACGATATTCCCATTCTTGCCACATGATACAGTTTAAAATACTGATAATCCTCACTAAAATTTGCAATTATTCTTAACTCATTACCGTAAAGATATAAGTGGTAACAAAAAAATGTTCCAGACACTCGGACATAAAAGTAGGTAGGTATAGTCGTACATCATGTATTACGATTCTTAATGCATTAAAATTCAATGGCTATATTTACCAATGGGTTACCCATTAATATAAAGGTCTAGTCATGAAATTATGAAGACGAAACCTGATCTTACTTTCAAGGATTAGAATGAATGTCATAATGTGTCATATTAACAATGTAATACAATGCTTTCAAGGTCGACGAAGGTAAACAAACGTTACTTTCAAAATCACTACACGTTGGTCAATGTTCAAGAATCTTCCACATCTATTCACCTTTATTCGAACAAAGACTTACGACACAAGCACGT
Organism: Phocides pigmalion okeechobee; assembly: GCA_018251015.1. Lineage (NCBI taxonomy): Eukaryota > Metazoa > Arthropoda > Insecta > Lepidoptera > Hesperiidae > Phocides > Phocides pigmalion. The sequence continues at coordinate 32,946 of DWON01000204.1, forward strand.
GATTTTATACGTAAAAATCTACATCTGCCGCGAATGAAAATCATAACATTTTAGTTCAGTGATGAAAGTCATCAAGATTAATGATGTGCGTCGGCCAATGACACTTTTACATCTGGCTGTTGTATAAGAGATATTGCATTAGTCTAATTGTTTTTGTATGCAAAATACGAGTAACTTACCCATGCAATGTATGTGTGTCAAGGTGTGTCTAGCAGTAAAACCAATTTGGCGGTAACCGGTTAATTTGCATAATTTCGTAGGTCGATGACATTTTTGTTTTATAGTATTATCCTTCCAATTTCATAATACGGTCTAAATAATTGCATTACGTAAAATTAAAGTCAAATTTAAATTTTCTGGAAAAGCTCGAATACTTTCGTAATATATTTTTTATTCTTATAGGCTTATATGATATTTCAGAACCTGGAAGACAACTTTTAATACTAGTCTACGAATAAAACATCCTAGGAAAATAAGTAAAGACGTATAAAAAATCTGGTATCGTTAGTAGTTCCGTTTTAATATATAATAATGCGTATATTCGTATTTGTTTCTTTTTATATTATTTGATTTTCATTTTGCTACTGTTCATCAGATATGCGGACAAAATTATGCAATTATAAAGTATAATTTTTAAATTTTATTGCTGGGTCGTAAATGTCGCATTTTTGAATACGATATTCGCTAATTGGTGAACCAGTTTTTGTGCAGGTGTGAAGTAGCGTAATGTGCGGCAACTCAGCTGATTTAGGCGTATTCATTACTACAGACTTAATGACTGTTTATAAACAACATCTTATACTTTGTCCATTTCTTACGAAACTAAAGATCCCACCAGGAAATCGTATCACAAGCTCGTCAATGGTAACATATTATTGTCGTCAATCCTACGTGTAATTTCCAAGGTTCATAACGATATTACAATTACAATTGCATGTATTTTTTATGATAAACAGCATGTTGAAAAATATTTTTCTTAGTATATATTAAATAACATATATATGTTATTGATATGTTACATTAGTTATGATAACGGAGACTTACCCTTCATCTTTGCTTTAACATGGTTATCACAAACTGTTCCCGAAATGTAACTAAAGACACAAACTTATCTTGCCTTACTTTTTGCCTTTTTTTAATTATCTTACCACTTATTTTTTAATTAAATATTAAGCCATAACTTTATTCGTAACAGTTGTTACATTTATCTTAAAACCAAATCTTACAAATAAACCCATTAGTTTAAATATTTTTTACGTACTTAGAACAACAATCATAATGTGTCGTGATGTTCAAAATAGACGCCTATGATTAAAAAATACATTTTTAACCAAGACACAAATTAAATTTACCAATAAATAAAATGTTATTCCTGTGTGATATATAATATTTTAAATCTGATACCTAAAATCCTTCAAACGGGAGTTTTATGTCGCCTTCGGAACTTTAACACAACACACTCAACCACTTAAAAATATCACTTGACTCAAACTAAATTATCAAATTTTAATTTTGTACGCAGATTGTAAGTATTACACAGGTTCGTTCGAGGGTGGATGGTTAAGTTGTGAAGATCAAAGCGATCGCAAGAGAGCGGCGTGCCACCACCACGAGACAAGAACTAGCATCCAATCTTCTCCTTGTTGGTTGGTCGTAAAACAAGTAGGCACACAGATTTAGTTTATTTCTATGTATTAATGTAAAATAAATATTTGCATAAGATTCTGATTATAATTCGTTATATGGTTAGCTTAGCTTTTTTTTAAGACAAGTAGGTAGGCAGAAAATACCGTTTTATCATTATTTAGTATCGTGCAAATATGTATCATCAAATTAGAAAATGCATGTTTTTTGCTTACAGACATAATTTACTTTGTATAGATTCATACTAACTTGTATAATCATTTACTCGGTACAATATTAGTTTTATATGTTTTTGATGACAGACATTTTGTTATTTGATCCACTTTAAAAATGCTTGTTCACGAAGATGTGTTAATAAAGTAATTACCTGTCGATGTAATTGGTATTATTGCGTTTCTTGGTTAGGTAACATTGTTATTAACGGTCTTCCGTGTTTACTATCTCTGTCGAACTATACTTATACCACCTACACTTTTGGGTCCGCATCCTCTAATTACAATCTTAATGCTACATAGGAATAAAGGATTATTTATCACTTGTTTTATAGCGATGGAAATCAATTATCAATCAATTCAACCTTCGTTAGTTATAGTTCACCATAATGTCCTTAAGGATATGTGAAGTCTATCAATCTGATTTAGGCAAGGGTAGATTATGACTGCAGCCAAAGAGAAGAATTATGTCGATCAACTGGCCAGTAGGTGGGATTGTACTAATGAAATTTTCGTAATTATTTCTTATACTTTAATTAAGTCGTTATAGGGTACAGTGGTAAAGAAATCTCTGTTTTTTTTTTTATATAGGGGCTCCACCTTATCCTTATTTTCGACTTGTAGCTAGCAAGTTGAAGTACTGCTGTGTCCTGCCTTGAAAGGTATGGCCAATTTACTTTTCCTCAGGAGTCAAATCTAGTGACGCATGTATTTTTGATTACAGGTTAGATAGAACCATCAAGTAATAATATTCATGGAGCATTGGGCGTCAGTGGCGACATAATGACTGGTAGACTGCATGATCGTTTGTTCTACTTATATGTCATAAAATGCTCGATCTATTGCATGTTATCAGAATTGACATTAATTTAGTATTCAAAACGAAAAATTAAAAAGCTATTTACTGATTCCAAAGTAAACTATAGTAGTATTTAAACATCATTTTGTTTACTTAATGACCTTCGTGTTGGACTTTGATGGCGATCGTGATGAATAAAATAATAAATATTTACCTACAAATTCATACAAGGCATATACAACGTTTTTTAATATTAAAATCTTTTTCCGCACTGTATGGATTCTTAATATAATTATTCTGATTCTTAACATATTCTTTGATTACCATAGATACTTAGTCTTAAAAAAAATAAACTTTACATTTTTTTTTATTATTGTGAAAGAGTAAGAAACGGGCATGCAGGCCACTTGATGTTAAGTGGTCACTGCAGCCCATGGTCAACCACGTCCAACCTCAAATAGAACAGAAGTTCTATTTAAGGATAGATGCGGAGGCGTTCCTACTCTTGAAGACTAAGATGGTCGCCTCCAATAATGTGTATCGGGCAACCTAATACATGTATATGTATATAAACATTTATGCCAGGTAGAATTACAGTTCATCCGGAGAGGTAACACTATTGTCTCCATAATCCACTATAAAGCAATTCTTGTGTTTCGGTTGGAGAGGTGTGGTTGCTACACTTACAAGCGAGGCAACCGTATCAGTCTTTAGGAGGCCCATCGTATCTAAGCACGACGTTAAGGAGGACTTTAGTCTTGTTTGAATATGGACGTAGATGTCTATGGGCTGCAGAGGCCATCAGGTGAACCGCATGATCGTTTGCTACTTTTCTAAAATAAAAAGTATTATAGTCTTAGTACAAACATAACGACTTGAATGGCAGCTCTTTTTATGTGCCAATACTGAGCATGAATCCATTTTAGAACTGAGGGAGACCTAAAGCACCGCGCTGTTCCAATAAATATTTGTGGGATATGGATTAGTGTTCTGCCTCTAGTGGTCATCAATCCAATTTTCAACCGCGCCTCACGTTGCTTAACTTCGTCGATCGTTGCGACCTACTCAAGCTACGAGACTAAGCGATTTTCATTTTAGTAACCATTAAACTGGTATTCATACTCAGGTATAGTAGTGTATTGAATAGTAAATGTAGTTTATTACATCTGACCTAACCTAACCTAAGTTAATGGGTGTTACTACATCCGATGGACATCGATGACTTTCGTAATTTGATCTCACGTGTGATTCGTTCAACTTAATCTTATGCAGTTTACTGCAATCATACGCCAACAGAGTATGCCGTAAGGTATCAGGAGGAGAGGAAATATCGATCATCAGTTCGCCAAGCAATTGACTAATAGTTAAGAGTTCTCAATGTGAAGTAATTCTTGTTATTAGGTTTATTTATCTAGTTATTGAGCAGGAAGGAGGCATTACTATTGAGTAAACTGTATGTTCCTTTGGTATATGTATGGTATAAAAACCAGATATTCTAAATGTCAAAGCAACAGAACTTTCGCCAGGAACCTGTTTCGTTTTAAGCATTAAGTAGTAGCCATTTCAATATGGCACATATGCGGATGATATAATAAAATCATGACATTATATTAACGTGAATTACATATATTATGACGATATACGGATTATTCATTAACTGGGACACTATAAATGGCTTGACTTACTTTAATAATTAAGTGGTAATGGAAAATGAATACCTAGTGGAATGTATGGATCAAAATAACATTAACAATACAAGCGAGGCGATTATCTCAGTTCCTAATCAGTAGCAACGCATCGAAGCACGATGTCAGGCAGGACTTTAGTCTTACGTTGGCCGTGGATGACCATGAGCTGCACAGACCATTTAACATTAAGTGGCTTGCACTCTCGTTTATTACTTTTCCAAAATACAAAAGAACAAATTTTTAATTTGACATATACACATTTATCTGCCCTTACAACTCCTCTTCTGGAAACATGTTGCTTGTAGAATGCGTGTTTGTTGTACTTCCCGCCGTTAGTAGCCGCAGTAGATACATAACTTTGTATGAAGAGGCGTTTCCCCATTTATTGAATTCATTTTTCCTTAATCCTGACAACTCCTACGCAAATAATGTGGTTTTAACTAAAACCAAAACCACATGTTAAGTGCAATCTAATTTTTAAAATATTCATAGGTCTAACAAGATGTCCAGAGTTATTAAAAATGTGACAAAAACATATAATTTGTATGGGAACAAAAGTGAATAAGTGCACGATATGTTTTACGTGTACTATTGCAGTTCTATCACAATGAATCAAAGTAAATTTTGTGTGAGAATTTCTACGTAGATCTTATGGCATAAAGGCACGTGACTGCCATCTGTAGAAACAGAGAAAGGTTGCCGATTGTAGAACGACGACCCCTGGTCATAATTTGCTAGATGTTCTAAGAGCACTGAACTTAATAACGCGTAATAATGCTACCCGCATGCCGGACCAATAAATTAATAATAAATAAATTGATTTGAACTTTTCTTACTTTAAAAAATGCTTTCAAAACATAGTGATTGTCTTAAAACGCATACTTAAATCAATAAGTAATTAAACAGAGATAGAAATAAACATATCTAATAATATCAAATCACGACGTTCATTCAAGATCTAAAAAACTAATAATTCATTCAGTATAAAATCAAAACTGCGTACCTAATTATAGGAATAGAGGAGATTGGAACATCGTCGGAATCCAGTATTTGGTAATAAATCATTGAAAGATTAAAAGAAATGTAGCGTTTTTTTATATATCAGTAATGCAATGAATTCTGCAGCAATCACCGCAATATGTATAAACAATTTAGTTAGTAGTTAGTTATGTCCTTGAACTTAGTGAGTACGAAATATCGTGTGTAGTGGTTATTCACATTTAAGCTCGGAGTATGTTTCCTATTTCTGTCACATAAAACATAACTTGCGCTAAGTGTACCCAAGTGCAAACTGCACTAAACACGTAATAGTGTGATAATAGGGCCACCGCATAGACTTGTCTGTCTAGTATCCATACGTATGATAAAAATTTAATTATACCGTGTTTGTACATATGCTTTGAAAACCCTTATAGTCATTATTATCTGCACAAAGACCGAATCAACATTTGTTCAAATTTGTATCTATCTTTGGACCTGTCTGTTTACATACTCGTCTGTGTGTTTGTCGGCCCGCTTGTTACTGCATCACGTAGTCCCAAATTTGATTAAAACTGATTTTATTTAATATAGTTATTTTTTAGATTGAAGTAACATTTACGATATGGTATGTTATGCTATATCTAATATATTTCCTCTTCTCTTAAAATTCACACGAATGAAGTCGCGGGAGCAGCAAGTCTGTAACAGCACTCCTCGTAGTGTCTGTGACATGCATTATGTCATAGCAACAATTGTACTTGTAGAAACTAGAACAACAAGTCATACGTTGATTTTATTCTATTATAGATCACTCGAGCTAGATAGAGCATGTCGTGTTAAGTTTAATACTCATATTTCACTTTTACGCATACTGACTGTCCTGCATGGGATGCTTTATCCCTTATGTCGAAGGTAAATTGAAGAATGTATTTGAAAATTTATTGGATCCAGTAATTTTAATTATTTCTTACTCCATAACAAGTACCTTTACAGAAATACTTCCAAAATTGACTTGATCGAATTATGATACATTGTGCATAATTTACCTAGAGGGTAAAGGGTAATATGTAAACCCTATGTAGCATCTAAACTTACCTAGAATCCAGTGATATTAAATAGGAAGCGCACACTTTTTGTATCTTTTTGAATGTCAGCATATTGGAAGCTAGAATATCGTAGATTGTACAATAGCTGTAATAGTATTTACCTCAAGGTGATGAAAATAATAGAATAAATAAATAATTAAATAATTTTTCCTTTGCTGAGATACTCCATAAAGATTATCAATATAACAGTAGACTATGGCCATCACAACGGAAAAGGCTCGTTGCCAGTACCAGAAAATTGAAAAATGAGAAATCTTGCATAAAAATATAGAAACATAACACCCTGATGATATATACTTCTTTAAAAGGTGGTAGATCCGTTAGAACTCGCCCGGGGCGGCACCATCGCCACTCTCATAGCCTGCCGTAAAGCAACACGTACTTCGTGTATTGTGTTTCGGTTGGGGAGTTGTGGTTGCCAGATACACATTATTGGAGGCGACTATCTTAGTCCTCAAGAGTAGGAACGCATCCGCGTCCATCCTTAAATAGAACTTC
>DWON01000205.1:0-39851 GCA_018251015.1 Phocides pigmalion okeechobee
AACATGTTGCTTTACGGCGGGTTATGAGGGTGGCGGCGGTACCGCCCCGGGCGAGCTCTAACGGCTCTACCACCTTTGAAATAGAAATAATTCCATATATATTGTTAATGTTAAAAGAGTACCCATTGATCATGCAGGTGATCTGGTTTAAAATGGGCTGACGTGCTAAAAGCATTACCTGTAATATCAATAACATATAATTAACGTTAAGAGTGTCCAATGAGCGTGAGACCACCTGACTTAAAGTGGGTTATCGCACCAAAAGGATTACCTATAACTTCAAAAACATATATTATTTAATGTTACGAGTGTCCAATAAGCGTGAGGCCACCTGATTTAAAGTGGCGCTTTCTTACATGATTATGTACATTCAATCTCAAAGGCAACTGCCTTCCAATCGTTGCTTCTTATTAGGACTAAGATGGTCAAATTTCATAGCATAACCGGAATCCCACCTCTCACACCGAAACGAATAGCTGTAATGCGGATTATAAGAGCGATGTTGGTACCTCTATCTTGAACCAGCTATTCAGTGTAATAGTACCATCAGCGAATATTAATAGCGCCCCGTAATCGAAACGACTTCCTAATGTGTTAATATCCCGGTAATAAAGGGAAGTACACGGTCATTGCCAACTTACATGCAATTATGACAAACATTACACGTAGATAAATCGTAGGAAATGGCGGTCGCGGTCGTTATTACTAATTTATGGCTTAACTTACGATACATTTTACTATGTAACGTACTCATGATTCACGATTTTTGATTGCCGATATTTCGAACCAGTCGCATAGTTTGTAGTCATGACTAAACTCAGCCCTAGAATATTTAGGAGTTCAGGAGTGTTGTCAGGTCATGCAACTGATTGGAAAATCAATAATCAAAAATCGTTAATGATGAGTACACGGTACATAAAAAAATATATAAATCCCGTGATGATATTAGATTAAACTTATATGTTGACCTACGATAGCTTTGTGTTTGTTATCGAAATGATAAAGCGACTACTCGCTGTCCCAGCAACGTCACCAAGCGTGACCATTCGCTGTCGGTCATTGGATGGGTGTCCGCTGGCAATTGTGAATTGCACAGCCCAAAGCTTGTATAAATCATCAAAGATCCGCTAACTTAAGCAATGTCGTTCGAATTGGATGGGTAACCGCTAGTAATAAAATTTCTTACGCACCAACTTGTTTGGAAAGGCAAGTTTCACAGACGGCACTGGTTATTATCGACAGATGGCAGTCGTTAACTTTATCCGAGGTCCTATTGATGCTTTGAAAACATCACAATATCTTATTGTATTTCATATCGAATATTGTGCGATTTTTGAAATGAAAGATTTCTAGGGTTTTTCATAAACATAAATTTATTATTTATTAATTTCATAAATGTCTCAACCCTCGCTAATTACTTCTGATCCGTATAAATCACTGGCAACTTCAGAACGCAATGAAAACGTTCATTTAATAGGATTGTGTATACACTGAGATTTTAATCAAGTGGCTGTAACTATGCATATCCTGCGGTTGTGCCCGCGTTCGTTGTAATTTATGTGTTAGAAGTAGCAAAGGGGCACAATTGATTTATTGTTTACTAGCAGACCCGGCGAACTTCATTCCGCCTTAAATTAAAAATATGTCTTATAGTTCAATAACGGTCAAATGATTTTAAAATGCTTCATCAGTTCTTAATATTCATTTTTTGAACGCCACCTATTTGACGGATACAAACTGTTTATATGGAAGAATAAAATTGTTGCTTTTACTATTTTCGGATTAGGTAAAATTTCGGTAGGGATTATTCGGGCCTCGAGAGTTCCTTCTTTTGCCTGGGCTTCTTTTGAGAGAAGTCTAAAGACACCCCAGACAAATAGCGCGGCTCTACATTGATCATTTCACGTAACAGCGCTATATTAATTAAACTATAACGATGTAACGGGAAAGCATCGATGGCCGGCGTGAACCTCATACCGATCCCGATGTTTAGCGGGCGGCGACGGACTTCCTGCTGTTGTGCCCGCGTTCGTTGTAATTTATGTATTAGAAGTAGCAAAGGGGTACGATTGATTTATTATTTACTAGCTGCTGCCTGCAACTTTGTTTGCGTGAGCTTCAATTTTTGGGTTTATCAAAAATTTCTAAAGCGATACCTTTTAATGTATCCGTAACTTTCCAAAGTGACATATCTTGTTTATTTATAGACCGATTAAAATGAATCGAACACTAAATAATTCAGAATATAATATATTATATATATATTTAATAGTATTACGTTGAACAAAACCATGTTATTAAGTTACTATTAAAATGGAGTTCGCTTGGTACTTCTCGTTTAAAGAAAAATTGAGTATTATCTTAACCCGAAAGTCTCAAAACCATATTAGTAATAATCATCAATAAAAAAATAAAGTTAAAAATATTCAAGTTATTCTTCTGGATTCTCATATAAAGATACCTTTATGTCTCGAAACATTTTTTAATGTCTTACTATTTTTCTCCAGTGAGTAGACGATATTTGATGTTCCCTGTTGACTATTTGATGTAACTTATTTGAACAGATGTACCCAAAATTATACTTGCATTGTGACAAAGAAATTGTCAAAGGAATGACAGGGGGCTTCAAATACTCCGCTTGAGCCAAAATTGTACTAACGAAGCTAGTCAGAATCCATTGTTTCCCAGAACACTTGGAACTACGACAAAAGATTCTTTTGTCAGCGCGATTTAATTAGAATCATGTTTAGACAACTTTTGTCGACTTTAAGAAATGTATTACTTTTGTTGTCTTAGCTACAACTCTACATATTTAACAGATGACAGAACAGTTCGACAGTGGAGGTACCATCGCTCTCATAATCTGTCGTGAAGCAACTTTCGGGTTTCGGTTAATGAAAGCTTGGATTATGCTGTTCTAATAATAAATTACACAAGCGGAAATGAAACCAGTTTTCATTGGATTTTTGCTTACTAGATTAGGTTTTCCTAGAAAATTCAACGGAAAATGAAACACTATTTTTAAAAATGTAAATTTTACTCCACAGCGGTTTAGCGCGATTTTGTAGATGTTGAAAATGCTTTTCGTAGCATGAAAATGACTAGTCTAATAAATTAACTAATTAATTTCCATTGCCACAGCTTTCCAAAGGCTCGACTAAACATTCATAATTTTAATTAAATCCAAAGAGCTTATTCCAAACTTTGACCTTTTAAAATAGGAAAATCTGTTACTAAGATTGATCATTCAAATTTCTAACTCACGATTTTGCGTTCGGTTTAAACAGTTTTAATAATTTGGACACTTTGTGCTACAACACATTTCTTTTCTAAATATAATTTATCCCGATATGGACAAAAGTTTTTCACGCTGATTATTTTATAACATCTCTTCGATTCCCTATTGATTACCATGATATATCGTGTCGATTTTCTCATAAATCACCAATTATTGTGTTTTGGTCGTAGAGGCATGGTTACTGGGGATGTTTATAAATGAGTAGACCATCCTACTCCTTACGAATAATGTACAAGGCCACCTCTGATGGGACTTCAGCTTTGTTTGAGATTGAAAAGTGATTTCCATGAAGTGCGACTATAAAAATCAGGTGGTTTGAAACAACTGGAATTGTGTCAGTCCTCCATGTTTCAAAAAAGTTCTCTTAATATCCGGGCGAAGCATTGGCGACAATTTTAGTTTTAAAAATGTCCATAGATAACTATGACCATTGTATACGTGTGAGTAATAAATTGTTACTTGTTTTATCGATGAAGAAGATGCTGAGAAAACCCATGAACGGAAGAGCTCTTCATAAAGTTCTCAATGGTTAGCAAGGTATACTATAGCCTTACACTTGCCATTCTAAGATTAGTCCTGCGCTCACAATAAGACAGAAATGGGCTTATATCATTCTTTTAAACTTCATAGTTGAAAGAAGTGAAGTAATCTTTAATTATTATAAAATAAAGTCCCCCGCCGCATCTGGCTGTGTGTCTGTTCGTGGTAAACTCAAAAAAGTACTGAACGGATTTTCTCACAGTTTTCAATAACAGGTAATGATTCCTGAGGAAGGTTTTAATGCATAATAATTTAGCCTTTTTTTGTAAATTGGGCTAGAAATCAAATAGTTAAATTCAATATAGTAATTCTGTCTTCATTCGAAATACATGTTCCTAATTGTTAGTTTTTGCTACTGGGTAATGACTGGATGCATGTATGAAAGAAAAATGATGTCAGTAAATATAAACTCTTTTACCCGAGCTAAGCTGGGCCGGGTCCCTAGTTATTAAAAAAAGTTACTTCCAATTGCCAAGGATAAAAGGCTGTAAAATAAAACTTAATACGTAAAGAAAAAAATATATATGACCACAGATAAAAATATTAGTCTGAAGAAGATAAAGTACTCCTCAAATCCCCAGAATATCAATGAGAATTTGTCTGTTTCATACATAAATTCGAAAGCCGAAAGTAGCTTTCATTCAGACATATGTCGGTCCCTACAAATCGTATGCTGAAACGGGTCACTATACAAATCTTCAAACGTATGGTCCAAGGGAGAAATTATTGCCATCATCAATTTTATTTAGCTTGAATTGTTTATTATTGTTTTTTGTTGGTTTATATCAAATCTAGTATTTGAAACTTTATTCCCAACTGGTTAACCGTTTCAACTGATGTGTAATACACACCATTAGTCCGATGACACTAATAATATATCAAGTATTATTGTAAGTCCAAAATGGCCGCCGCTACAAAATGGCGGATTACTTATTTTCTTACTTTAGTACAATGCTGATACTGATGTTAAGTAATCGCGGTCCATAGACATCCACGTACAACCACAAACACGACTGAAGTCCTATCTGAACTCGAATGTAGATACGTTGCTACTCCTGAGGACTAAGATGATCGCCTTGCTTCAAAGTGTAGCCGGCAACCGCACCTATCCAACCGAAACGCAAGAAATGCTTTACGGTGGACTATAAGAGCAGTGGTGGTATCTCCCCGGTCGAACTATGGTTCTCCCACCTTTGCTTGCACTTTTGCTGTTATTCTTACAATAAAAATCCTAGTACCTGTTTATTGTTATTTAACAAAGCGACTTGTTTCCAGGAATATAATATCATCGTACGTTACACACAAGTACCTTGGGAACTATACACTCCGAGTGGGTAGCTCCTACAACCACAAGGGCGGTAATGTCCATAAGGTAAGGTTCATTTTTATAAAGTACTAGCTGTGCTCGAAACGTCATCTTCGTTCGCTGTTTTCGTTTCAATTCAAATCACAATGAACTGTCACATAAATATATGAAATTCATTGGAATGACAGTGGCGCCATCTGCCGAAAATTAGGCGTACCAACTCAGAAACCTTCGTGGTCTTATGCAAAACAACTTTGCTAAAGATCATCGCATGATCAAATGCATAGTTTACGATTCTATGAAGGACATACAAACAAACATTCATTTTTATATATTAAAGTACGTGTTTTTTTGTGTGAGAAGAACATGCATGTAACAAAAACGAGTATGCAAACCACCAAATGTTAAGTAATCGAAGTCCATAGACGTACAACCACAAACACGACTGAAATTCTATCTGAGCTCGAATGTAGATACGTTGCTACGTTAAAAGTTTAGTCGGCAACTGCACCTCTTCAACCGAAACAGAAGTAATTCTTTACGGCGGATTATGAGTAGAAGTATCAAAACATCCAGTCCAACTGACGGTAATTGGTCACAACCGTTCCTGGACATCTGTAACCAACTCCATAAAAAATAAGACTACTTAAAGTCAATCAGAGAGGCGCTTCACTTCTGAGGACTAAGGTTGTCGCCTCGTTTGAGCAAGGCACCAAAATAGTAGTATCTAGTAATATTAAAATAAGCGCTTTTTAATAAATGCATATGTACACGGTACATATCCTAAAATAACACTTGTTACAATTTTTGTCTGTCTGTTTGTACCAACTAATCTCTGGAACGGCTGGATCAATTTTGACGGGAATTTCACTGACAAATAGCTGATGTAATATGGACCAACTTACGCTATTTTTATTTTAAAATTATATAAAATATATTAACGCGGACGAAGTTGCTTGTACAGCTAGTTCTAAATAAATTTCAAGGTGTCATCTCAAGAACTTGTGGGAATTTGTCTTCATTAAAATTTCCCTGCCTCTTAGTGTTTTAATTAAAATGGGAAACTCGAAATTGCTTTTCAGTAAAATGCCGTGAGGAAACGCTACACGTCATGTTGAAATATGACTGTATCAAATTTATGTTTGTGGTTGCCGGATACAAATTATCAGTGGCGACCATCTTAGTCCTCAAGAGTAGGAACGCATCCGCGTCCATCCTTAAATAGAACTTCTGTTCTATTTGAGATTAGGCGTGGTTGTCCATGGGCTGCAGTGACCACTTAACACCAGGTGGCCTGCATGCCCGTTTCTTACCCTTTGGCAAAAAAAAATGTTTACCCAATGTCGGGCAATGCGTTGGCCATAGGTTGGCCATAGGTTGGCCACGGTTTGACTATACTACTGACCCTTTAAGGCCATAATACGTTGTTACTCATGAGGACAAGATAGTTGCCTTGTCGTTGTAAGTAATCATGTCGTTTAGTATAACTGCATCTTTTCAACCAACAAAACTTGCTTAATGGCGGATTTTGAGGGCGGCGGTGGTACCTCTCCGGTCGAACCATTGGTTGTATTATTTATCAAAAGAATTCTGATGGGGGGATAGAACAGGATAGGAAAACACTAGATCGAATCAAACAGGATAGTTCTTTCAAAAGACGATTTTACTTCATCTAAACTGGACAAGTATTATTTATCAATTAATTACCAGTTTAAAAACAGTGCCGAGAGTTTATTCCGCCGGGATTTTTTTTCCGGTTAACGTTAGCCAACAGAGCGCTCAAAACTAATATACAGATTTTACTTTCTAACCTTGATATTCATTAAGTGTTTGTATCCTTACAATGAAATAAAAATATTCGAATTTGAATTGAATATTATATTGCACTTCCTCTAAACTGGACATTTCGACAAGCATCTCATTATAGAAGACATATCGCATGCTTAATAGAATACTGATCCATTAGTAGATAGGTAAGAATTGAGTTACATACATATATACTTCTGTTAGCGCCATCTACTCTTCGAATTAAATTGAAATTACGCATTACTACCGCCCCAACGATATATCAGTTTTAATTTTATATATCTACAAGTAGAATAAGTTCTTATAATCTTCTTTTGCGATTTCTCAACAATAATCTTTCTTGAGTTGAGTCAGTATTCCATTGAGCAAACGGTCTATTGATTAGGAATATAGGTTTGCGCCAAAATTGAAATATAGAGAAGATATTCAGCATGTGTAACCCTGATTTTAAAATTCCAGATAAAAATGCTGATCAACAATTTCGATCTAAAAGTATCAGCGGTGAAGCTGGAGTCGCCATTAGAATTCGGATCACGGATCCAGTCGATCAGGCTCCCAGCGCAAGACGATGACGTCACGTTGGGCTACTTAGCTACAATCGTGGCGTGGATGCCTTCTGGGGTTCGTAGATCTTTTGTTAATTGTTTTCAAGCTACTTCTGTTCTAAATGCCGGGTAAGTGGTATTTTCCTTAATAAGTTTTTTTAATAGCTGCCACCCTTTCTGTCTTACTTCTAGATCCTTCTTCACAATTGAAAAAGTTCTGGAATATACTTCAGCACCGCTTCAATGCAGAATGGTGTTATTATGGATTATCCTCGCCTGTAAAATGTATCTGAATCATCCATAGGAGCTCTGATAAAATTTAATAAATGTCATAACAACTGCGACTGCTAAACGTCGGCTTTGGACATATGATTTTAAACTTTTATTATCGCGGAATTCAAACAATTTACTACGTATTGGGTACTCACGGTACAATCTACTTCTAAACAGTCAGTTAGCCGTGACAACGAGCCATGCAATAGGTTCGAAATATCGGCAATCAAAAATCAAAAATCTTGAATCATTCGTACCCGGTACATAGTAAAGTATCCTCTGAAGGCTAAAATCACACAATAAAAATTGCCACCAGCAGTCACCCATCCAACTTTCGACCACGTTCTAAGTTGCTTATTTGTCGATCAATTACGAACAACACTAGTCTATCCGGTACGGTATATATAAAATGGAAGTGGATTCAGCGGACGTTGTCCCGCTTTGAAAAAAATCTTTAAGTCCAATTGAGAACCTAAACCGTTCTCCAATCCACCTGAAAACATACAAAGAATTTCATTATAATCGGTCCAGCCGATAAGGTTCAGTGACATACACACGCACAGAGGAATTATATAAAGATATACAAAAACCTTTGATGTACGATGCGTTTCAAAGTACCAGGCTCACATGCATTACGTGGCAAATAAACCGACCTGTACAATGACGCCATTTGTTTTCAAGGATAAAATAGCACTATTTTACTTCAGATCGCAATTACCGCAAATAGCGCTATCGAATGCACCGTCATTAGTTTCGAAGCTCGGGGCATATCGGTAAATAACATTAGCTATTTAGGTATAAATCTAGCTATTCGTTAAAATAGCAACGGTAAATGAATGAAGTTTATTCATGCTTTCGTAAGCAGAAATGGAACATAATTAGGTTTATCGCAGCGTTTAATGAATCACGTCTATTACTAGCCGATATTGCGTATTTTTTATGATTCCGTAATCAATTAGGCTAAAAGAAACCTTTTTTTATGGAATAGGAGCAAAATAGCGTTCAGATCACCTGACAAAAAGTGGTCACTTCTGTCCATGAACAGAATTTGTGTTTATAACAAACTTCATATAGAAAAAGAGAGAGTTTAAATGATGCAATACTCAATATTATATCATTTATTTATTATTAACTACAAATCTAATATGGGATACCTTAAACCTTAATCAGGTTTAAATTATTAAAAGCTTACTAAATACTCTGCACTAGATATGAAACAGCTCTCTTGTCTCTGGCAGCGTCGATTAAACGTAGGAATAAATGTATGAACACTTTTTTGGCATTCGGATCCCACGGACCAAAGATTTCAAAGTTAAGCGGAACAAAATCTTAAAAGTAATTATAATAAAACTTTAACTTGAACAATCTAAAGAAAGTCTGTGGTCATGAGGCATGATTCCAAGAACGCTAGCCGCGTTGAATAGCGCAACGTAATTCTCTGCGCGAGATATGAACCAGCCTGTTATCACCGGCGGCATCGATCAAATGTGGAACTAAATGTTTATTTCACACCCAAAGTACATATGTAAGTTAAATATATATGTAGACCGCTATATTAATTTAATAGTCTGTTTCTGTTTAACAGAACTAAACGCATCTACTAAAGGCATTCCGGATATACTCTTCTGAGCTTTGAGACACGAATTGCATTATACATATTCTAAATGTACAAGTGAATTCTATTCTATATTTCAACTACTCTATTTTGCTATGCCCTGTTTACAACTACTACATTGCTTGGAGACTAGCGCATATTTATTCGTTAAATATATGCGTTTAGTATGAGTTGCGTGTATGTGTGTTTTTATGTTGGAAGAGTAGCAAAAGAGAGCGTGGTCCACGAGGTGTTAAATGATCCCTGTAGCCCCTGGAAATCCCCTGCCAACCTCAAACAAGATAATGTCCTGTCAGACGTAATGGATAGAAGTTTTGCTACTCCTGAGGACTAGAATGATCGCTTGTCGGTGTAGCCGGCAACGCACCACTAGAACCAAAGTACAAGTAGTGCGTAACGACGGATTATGAACGCGGCTGCGGTTCCTATAGTATACATAATTGGTAAAGTAACTATGTATATTATTTTGTCACACTCTATCTATTATACTGTTTTTTTACGATATATTTACTTTATAATGTATGGCAAATAACCTCCAATTATTTGGTTTCGGGGAGTCCGCTTAACCTTTTGGGATAAAATCAATTTATAAGAAAGTTCCTAACTAAGACTTGGCAGCTATTGCATTAACAGGACGCGCCCAGCTTAGGTACTGCAACTAAACTTTTCTCTAAGCAATTGATTACATCCTAAATGTAAGTCCGGTGAGAATATATCCTCCCTAACCTAAGCGTAATTTTACCTCACTATAACATAATTTTACCTTACTGCTAAAACCGTTACTACCTACGCTACTAAGCAGTGTAAACGGATCACTAAATAGATAAAACTTATCTATCGGAACATGAAAGTTTTAGTCTGTTTCAAGTTTTAGAAACGATGCGGGCGGTCTGAGACTGAAGGTTACTGAATCTACTTCAAAACCTACTTTGATGTGCCGCGTACTTTTGTTATGATACGAGATGATTATCTATTTTAATTTTATGTAAATTACATATTGTAATTACAATACATATTTACTATGTAACGGGTAATCGGGGTTAAAGATTTTTAATTTTGATTATTTAACGATTAATCGTGAATACTCGTTACATAGTAAAATGTATTTAATTCCACGATAAAATTGAATTAAAACCATATATTACAAGACATTGTTTATAAGTGCATGTATCATGATAGTATCTAATTTAGATTATTGATATATATATATACCCAGAAAAATATTATTGTAATAGAACTTTTTTATGTGAGAAACATAGCAAACAAACATGCTCGCCATCTTATGTTCAGTAGTCGCTGCAGCCTTTGGACATCCACATACAACCTCAATCAGGACCGAAGTCCTATTTGAGCTCATACGCACATGCGATGCTTCTCCTGAGGACTAAGATGGTACTCGCTTCAAATTGTAACCGGCAACCGCACCTCTCCAACCGACATATGAGAGTTGCTGTCCGGCGGATTGTGAGGTCAGCAATGGTATTACCGATGTTGCAAGGTAGTGCAACTGCGGTTCTACCACCTTGTAAATTTCTAATCCAAATATTTTACTCATTTTATTTCTCCCCACAGCACATAAGAATAGTGAACACACCGATAGTAGATCCATCAATCTGCGAGCCTACCACCAAGCTGTTACCTGGGCACTACATCTGCGTCGGAGGTGTACAAGACCCAAACAGGCATTTCTGTAGAGTAAGTAGACCTATGTAATGGAACAGACTCTTTACACTATATTTAATAAGTAGACCAATGTGTGTATGTAAGCGACTAAGCTCTTTATACTATATGTAATGATAAAAAGATTTTTTTTATGTCCGAACAGTAGAAAACGAATGTATATAAGAGAACTGATGAATGGTCGTTACAATCCATGGACCACCGCATTAAACCTCAGACAAGAACAAAATCTCATTTTAAACTTTTTTTTATAATGAAAGAGTAAGAAACGGGCATGCAGACCACCTAAACTGTAACTAATATCATGCTGGAGTTTACCTTTACTATGTAACGAATACTCATGACTCATGACATTAACGATACTTAATAGTCAATACTTCGAACCAGTTGCATACTTCGTGGTCACGGTTAAGCTCAAGAATGAAGTGTTCTCCAGTCTAGTCTTCAACCAGATTTCTCCAATTGAAAATTCAATTTTAATTAGTTGTTACTAAACAAAATTTAATTAAAAGAATTTAAAAGTTAGAAATACGTTAATTCAGGTTGTAAATAAATTGTTTTACAAGCATACTTTTTACTGAACTGACTGTAATGAATTTCCCCCACCACCGCAGTTTAGCCGTGACTACAAGCCATTAAACTAATTCGAAATATCGGCAATTAAACATCGTTAATAGTGAGAGAGTTACATATTAAAATGATTAAATTCCGCGATGATATTAGTTTAAAATCATGTAACAAAATAACTTTTTCTTCTATATAAAAATATCATCTATACGTACGCCCTTGTAATCCGTCATAAATCATTACTTGTGTTTCGGTTAAAGAGGTGCGATTGCTGACTACACTTTGAAGCGAAGCGACCATCTAAGTTCTCAGGAGTAGGAACGTATGTATGTATGATGAACATATGTGTGACCTCAGAGAGTATTTCAATAGTGTTAGAGATTGTACGTGGATGTTATGTGGATGAACTTAACATCAGGTGGTTGGAATGCTCGTTTGCTACTCGTCTCACATAAAAAAATGTTAAAACCTTGAATCTTCATATCACATTTTAAATCTTTGTGTAATCATCATAGTTTCAAGCTTTTAATGGAATGATCTTTACGCTCTATTTTTTGCTCTCTTACTTTTAAAATATAAACGTAACGTGTAGTTAAAAAGTGAACGGAAATAAAACTCTTTTTGGAATATATTTTAATGGAAACCATTAAAAACTTCGAGCAACATAAGTGTACATTCTATCCGCATTCCCTATTTGTGAAACGTGCATTAAGCACAAATTTTCGGAATTATTTTCAAAAAGCTTTGCTTTTATTTCGATTATAATTCATGCCGCAATTAAAATTTATACTTTTTTAATATGAAAAAAATAGTGTACGAGTATTCGGGCCATCTATTAAGTAATCGCTGCAGTCGATGGACCTACTCGTAAAACCTCAAAATCGCTAAAGTACTGTATATACTCGCCCGTAGTCGCGTTACTACTCCGGAGGACTGAGAAAATCACCTCGCGTTTAAGTGTAGCCGGTAATCGAATATACAACCTCAAACAAGACTGGTACCCTATCTAAGTTCGTATGTAAATACCTCGCTATTCCTGAGAAGTGAGTTAATGATCTCTTTCAAGTGTGGCGGGTAATGGAAGATACAATCTCAAACACGACTGAAATCATCTTCGGACGTAGATGCGTTGCTACTCCTAAATATTTAGATACGCGCCTCGTTTTTAAGTGTAGCCGGTAACCGCACCTCTCCAGCCGAAAGACAAGAGTTGATTTACAGTGGATTATGAAGGCATCGGTGGTACCTCTCCTATTGAACTATAATTTTACGACGGGTGAAATATTTCTACGATTATTTCTGATGTAAAACTTTATTTCCTGTGTTGTACTAGGACATATAAACATCTAGGCTTGGAACAGATATTTAAGTGCATTCAACTATCGTGCTATTCAACCCCTTTCCGACCTCGCAGGGTAGAAGGTATTTAATAATTTTTAGAACTCCGTACATAAAAAGGGACCTATATATAATCACTTCACCGTCCGTGCGTCTGTCAAGACCTTTTTTCTCAGAAACAGATAAGCATCTAGTTGAAATTAATATCAAATATCCAAGTTTTGACACATCAAATTCCGAGACGTAATCAAAATATAAGGTCGTTTATACAATATATTGTGACACTCGTAAGGGAATCAAAACCGACATGGTACTTTCCATCTCTAGGATCATAAAATTTGACAAACGTAAATTTGTAGCTTCATCACGATTTGCGAACGCGAATTAAACGCGATTATACGATAATCCGATTCGCACTTGAGCAATTCTGTACTTAACTTATCTTTAAAATAAAAAATGTCTGTCAATGTCGTAAGTACGCAGTCAAGTATTGCAAAACTGTATATCTATCCATTGTTTATTCTATGCAGTCAAGTATTGTAATTATTTTTGGCTATCTATTCTTTATTCTACGCAGTCAAGTATTGCAGGACTTTTTAACAATCCATTCATTATTCCACGCCGGCCAGTATTCCAATACTTTTTCGCTACATGCTCCATTCTACCCAGTCAAGTATTGCAATACTTTTTGGTTATCCATTCTTTATTCTACGCAAGTATTACAAAGCTTTTCAGCTGTCTATCCTTTATTCTATCTTTCTGAGCTTTCTCTACACAATTTGAGCAAGCTTTAGTATAAATAGTAATTTTAATATGCGAGACAATATTGTGTAATGTCACCCACTAAACCTATAAGATCTTGTTACACCACTGGCGACCAGCGATAAAATATGTACTACCAACGACGGCCATTGTCCTACTGTTGCCGTGGCTTAGATGCCTCCAGCTCAAGACATTCCAGGCTTCGAGGTTCACCACCGGGCCATTCTCAACGGAATTACGGTCCCCGATGATGTACTATCTTTGTGTTATCAAGCGCTGACTTATGTTGAGTTAAGCAGTCATGTTCCCGATGGTCGGAGCTGATCCTTGATTGTATTCCATCACGGTACTCCAATAGTTATTGCCCGCCATACGTATTAATATCCAACCCGTCTTTTCGGATATTTTCAAGTCACTCATGGTGCCTCTGAGGTTAAACGACTGTCATTTATTGATATAATAATTAAAGGTGCGATAACTATAGTGTCATAACTATAGTTCAACCGGGGAGGTACCACCGCCGTCCTCATAATTTGCTATAAAGCATTGCTTGTATTTCGGTTGAAGAGGTGCAATTGCCAGCTACACTTGAAGCGAGCAATCAGCTTAGTTCTCAGGAGTAGCCACGTATCTACGTTCGAGCTCAGATAGGATTTCAGTCGTGTTTGTGGTTGTACGTCGATCTCTATGGGCTCCAACTACTTAACATTAGGTGGGTTGTATGCTCGTTTGCTATTCTACTCCCATAAAAATATAATTACGTTGCGTGTCTTATAAAGTAAGGAAACGCACATGAAATGTTACACAGGCGGTCACAATCCAACTCCCGACTGCAGTCGAAATATCCAACTTTGCCAATATTTTAGGAAAAAAACCAAACGCATATCGCGTATTCGCTCACAATACACTTCTTTAACATTACATAACGTTGTTTCAGAGAGACAATGGCGGCGCGGTAATACAAAACAACACTTTGGTCGCAATTTCGGCTTTCCTCCACAAATGCGCAATTTACACCAAAACTCACGCTTTCCCCAAAGTTTCAAGCTTCGCCAGATGGTTGGATTCAACGATATGGGATGAGAATAACCGACCAACGACGACAGCACCGACTACGCGTCTTACAACCGTTACTATAAACACGACGACAGATAACCGGGTACCATACTTTATGGACCCGTCAAAGTTTATGTTGACTCTCCCGTTCGATCCTGTCAATGTTCCTCTGGAGCCAGCTGAAGATAACTCAGTGATACCACGAATAAGCCTATACGAGTCGTATTTGCAGAATATAGCTAGATCGAAGACCTCAACGACTCCAGATCCAAACGTGTTGGAAGAAGAGAAGAGAGCGTGGCTCAAGAAGTTCGGGAAAGCAGTCATGATGATGCCGCCACAGTTTTCTCGAAGCAATATGAACGAAGCATTGGATTATGAATAAAATTTTAAGCTACTATAAGTTTTGCATTTTTATCTCTAAGTATCCGTTTTGTTCTAAAACTTACTCGTACAATTTCTTGCAAGAACATAAATACTCGTATATTAATTTTTAATTAAAAAGCATGGTTAGCCTAATAACTAAGATTCTGTCATCTCAAACAGTGGGCTCAAGATTCGATTCCCGGGAACAGATTTCTGATTTTGTACGTAATAGAGATTAATTATTATTGGCTATAGCGGTAAACAAAAAACATCATGAGAAAATCTGTGTATCTATGAGTCTCTATAAAGGTCTTAAGGGCTTTTTTGTGAGAAGAGTAGCACACGAACATGCAAACCACCTGATATTAAATAATCCTATCTGAACTTGAAGGTAGATACGTTGCTACTCCTGAGGACCAAGATGGACGCTTTACTTCGCAATGTAGCCGGCAACCGCACCTCTTCAACCGAAACACAAGTAACGCTTTATGGCGGATTATGTGGTCAGCGGTGGTACCCCCCCGGTCGAACTACAGTTCTCGCACCTTTAAAAACGGTGTGACTCTCAACTCTACCGATCCACAATTGACCCACTTTGAGGACTTTTGCTTAACATTTCCCTTTTCCCAACATCCCCTGACGGAGTAAACTTCACTGACCTTTTTTGCATAAAAACCAAGTATTAATTATAAAAAAACATTATAATAATAATTAACTAAGCAACAAGCTTAAGACAAGGCAAAATGTGATACGTTAAACCTCGGTAAAGAGCTACCGAGCAGTATTTAATCCATCATAAAGTTTAGGCTTCGAAGCTAAGAGTCATTATATCTATTAAAACAGCAGGGAACATTCTATCAAAGTTAAAATTAGTTTACTCGTGTTAAATCAGCCAGACATGCTTTAATAACGGTTTCTATGAAATTTAACTATTTATTTATTAGCTTGGGTTGTATCTATGTTTGTAACGGAATCTTTGAGCATAATTTTAATTTCCAGATGTCTGATTATTTTCGAACTTTGCACACATATCAAGGACCGATGACAATGCAATAATATGAAAAAAAAGAAAAATAAATAATAGTTAAAAAAAACTAAAAACACGTGTTAAATATCAATCGCAATTCTCTGCGCGAGATATGCATCAGTCCTTTTGTTAGAAACGTCGATCAAATGTTGTATGTTAATTGTATTTTTTTATTATCTAAATCTCTAAATATATAGAACAATGTCGCTGCCTCTGTTTTTCCGCTTAAGTAAGCGGAAAAACAGAGTCTAAATCACGTAATGAATTTTGATACCGTTGTCTAATGGTGACTGCGATAAACGAGCAAGGTTTATAATTTGTATATATTTTGTACAAAATAGTTGAAATGTGACTGTGTTTTGCCAAATAAATATTTTTATTTTAAGAAGTACGTAAAGAAAGACTGAAGAAACGGATGCGGGAGGTTGGGTGTGTGGTGAGGCGCTTTTTAAATGCAGGTAATACCGTAGTTATATATTATATTGTATCACGTGTCATCATATCATCGTACCGTATCATATCATATCGTATCTTATCGATCATATACGAGTAATGTCGTTTGTACCGTATCGCATTGATCATAGTGTATCGGCCGTATTATACCGATGGTGTTTTATCGGTCGTATCATAAATTTATTGTATCGAATGAATAATATAGTATCGATCGTATTGTATCGATATTTTTTTCTTTTCACTCTTACTATAAAAAAATTAAGTTTGTTTTACAAATTTTGTTTATTACAATTAAAACATTATTCATAACTTTTCTTCTCTTAAATAACACGTAATTTACATGTTAATTACACTAATGAATTTGTAAAATAAAAATAATTATGATAAAACTCTAACCTAAACTATCTAAAGGCAGCCCGACCCAAGCGGCATGGTGCATTCGTATATATTAGTATTTATTTCATTGTATTTATTCCCTGAGCGAGCCGATAATGCACAGATTCATATTCAAATTAAAGTGACCAATTCGGTACCGTTGAACATTAAATGTAAATTCGTGTCTTCTGTAAATTTTCCATATTCTAAGCCTTTAGCGACTCCAGTATTTAGAATGCTGGCAACTCGAAAAGTTTGTTCAAGTTTGTTAGCTCATTATCAAGTATGATAACATTGATAAATAGGAGAGCTTTGTTGTGACTACGTATTACTCCGAGCCCCCATTTTGCTAACAAGACAGTATCATCTATCATTGGGAACAATGTGCTTGTAAGAGTTGAGTAGTTCGCTTCGCATATGGGGCAGTATAATCCAGTTGGACACTGATTCGCACGACTATACATTTTGTACTAAAAGCATGGGCGTATGTTGAAGGAGTATTCAAAGTTTCTAAAATATATGTGGATTTTGCCTGAACTTCACGCAGACAATAGGCAAAATGACGACATGGAAATATTTTTGTATTATATTGTTTCCTATATTGCATATCATATCGTACCGTTTTACGTGGTGTACCATATCACTGATTTTCTTTTTGTTTCGTCTCATATTTATCGTATAGTATCGTATTGATTACATCGCACCGATCGCATCGTATCTATTGTATCGATTATATCGTGTAGATCGTGTCATATCGATCCTATCGTATCGATTTTATTGTATTGACAGTGCTGTATCGTTCGTATCGTTTTGTAAAGACTATATCGGAACAATCGTATCGTGTTGATGGTACAGTATCGTTTCACTTCTCATTGTTACGTTAAGAATTTCTGTTATTATCTCGCAACATATTGCACAAACTTTCCATAACTTTTTACCAAACTACTTCTTGTTTGTGTAAATAAAGGTTTTGGCTTGTTTTATAACATCAAAGATGTAAACAGGAGAAATCCACCTCGGCACGCCAACACGCATTCTCGGGGTCACCGAATTAGGTTAAAGGCCCTAATTATTCAATGTTTCTTTTCGTTCCTCGTTAATTTCGTTTGCTCAGCGGCAATATTTAATGGTCTAGCTTCAGTTCGCCTGATTAGTTGCTTACTAACTAATCCTCTCATTTCGAGACGAATCGACTTTGATTACGAAGAAATAGATTATGAGGGTGAATGCCTTTGCAGGCTCAAATATGTCGTTGTTCTTGTCCTATTTTTGATGTCCAGGCAATGTGAAACATTATAAATGATATAATAGAAATTATATTTAACTATACATTCATGGAATAACATAAAAAAGAAGATATAGTTTAATAAGCAAATGTAAAATGGAATACCTTAAAACTTAATTTTAATATACTTAAATTATAATTAATGATTTTATTATAAATTGTATAATTAATTATAATATATTATAATTATTATTAGGTAATTTTATTACAATTGAATTATTAATGTAAACAAACGAAAGCGAGTCAATAACGCTGTCCGCACTCCCGTCCGGAATCGCAATCGCAATCCTCTGCTTCTAGCTTTATTACCCTCTTATCACCAGTAGCGTCCATCAAGCGCGGGACAATTGTTCAAAAAATTTTAGCTCTTGGACCAAAGGTTTCAAACCCAAAAATATATAAATCAAAGTAACCAGACGAAGTATACTATACTTCATAACGGTGGACTAGATAAATATATACAAACATGAGTTAGTCCGAATGCCCTATATATCTCCTTTGCCCTACATTTTTATTTTCCCTTTTATCTCTCCAGTTGGTACGCCGGTCACGGGGTAACTGTTTGTTTGGTCCGGCGAGTAGGCAAATTGAATTTTAATTCTTTAGCGGACTGCAAACGGCTTTATTATTTAAATAGGCTTGTCTCTTTCCTATTTGATTAATAATAAACATCATTAACCTTGTATATGCATTCAATTAATATAGCATTATTATAGCAGTCTATAAAAATAAACGCTAAGAGGATTGTTTTTTTTATTCTTTTATGCATATTTGAGTGCATCTGTGCGTAGTCAAAGTTTACACAAGGAGTTTAATAAATTCAAAATATTTTAAATCGAAGTACTGTATTAGAACTTTAATTAACCACTAGTTTTTACCACTTTACCACTGTAAAGTAATTCTTGCTATGTCGATTAAGGCTTTCTTTTGCTGGATATATTTATAAGAGAGACGACCTTAGTTCACAGGTTTTTTATGTGAGAAGAGTAGCAAACGAGCATGCAAACCACCTGATGTTAATTAGTCTCAGCCCAGAGACATCTACGTACAACCACAAACACGACCGAAATCCTATGTGTGCTCTAACGTAGATACGTTAGTACTCCTGAGGACTAAGGCGATCACTTCGCTTCAAAGTGTAGCCGGCAACCGTACCTCTCCAACTGAATAAGTAATGCTTTGAGGGCGGCGGTGGTACTTCCCCGATCGAACTATACTTCTCCCACCTTTTAAGTAGCAAGTAGCAACTCATCTACGTTTGATCATTAACGTGAGTTCTGTTTGAGGTTGGACGTGGATGTCTATGGGTAGCAGCGACCATTTAACATCCTGGCCACTTGTGGACAACACGGATGTTACCTAAAAAACCGAATATTGTTTCGTTTTTAGCCCAAATTTATTTATAAATACAAATAAATTTATTTATTTATTTCGTGCCTTTTTATTCTCAAAAGTTATGTTACTTAGAGTGTTAGTTATTAATAATGGTACAATTACCTGTTAACTGTTCGTAAACTCGTTCGTAGGAAAGTTTATTAACATGACAAAGTCACGTTTCAAGTGTTCATATATTTAAGGTTTTGTAGCTTATAAAAGTACTTTATAATTTCTTTATATCAGTCTGTCCGTCTGTTTGTCTATGCGACTATCTGTCTATTCATTTGTCTGTCTGTCTGTTCTTTCGTCTGTCCGTCTTTCTGGTTTTGTCTCTCAGTCTGAGCATGTGTTCGTATGTCAAAACTTTTTTACTCAATTATTAGCACAACATGGTCGAATTATGAAACGAAATTCAAGGTTCTTTAGCCTCAAAAACAACCTTTTAATTACATGACGTTCGTACGTCTTATAAGAATATTGAGTGAACAGAGAACATATATAGAAATATAGGGGACGCTTCGGGCATCAGAAGGGATACTGTATGGATTTAACCAAATATATAGTTAGCCACTTATTCCATTAAACTATTACGGTAATCTAGTGTTACAATCATAATACGCAATTATATTGCCAAAGGACAATAGAAAGTGCTAGGATAGTCTATTGAAACAGAGAGCGGTCCGTTACCGCGACGCATCCGAATATAATGCCTAACCAGCTAGAACTACAGTCCCTTTTTATAAGAAGTTCAGGTAAAACGAAATTGGCAGGTGGTGCGATCAGGTGATGTCGTCCGGTTCGATGACAACATCTTTCTGTCATATCTACATAAAATAAAACTCAAATTGACTAGTATTTCTATATGAAATATTTTAAGGTTTTTTTAATGAGATATTCGTCACGGACGTTAAGACTAAATTCTAACGTTTTATTTTGTCTCATTGGCAGTTAGCTCGTCACCCGTAATACACTTCACCACGTATTAAACTTATTCTATTTTATAACTTGAAGCAACATCTAGAGTTCAGTGTGTTATGTTATATTATATTATGTTATATTGCGCACTCAATCTCATACTTTATTTTTTGAGCCGTGGATTTCGTAGATGTATGAACATTACTGAACACTAACAGTAGGCCAACAACCGTTTTGTAGGTTTCACTTGCCCTAAAAGCCAATGCAATCCTCAATTTTTTAAATTTTGAGTTCCATGCGCTAAATGTCGATGGAAAATACTCATTTCTCGAGTACCAGTGAACAGCGGTGGGTAAGTACCTTTTAAAAATTGTGATTTAAAAAATATCGTAAGTAAATGAATTTAAAAGGTTAAAAGTCGAACGTCAGTTGACCTACTAAATGATTTACGAGCAAGAGTCTTGCGAATCGTTTAAAAGTTGTATTCTGAAATAAATTCTAGCGTATTTATTCCTAGTCTTGGCAAACTTGATAGATCACTTAACACAAATGTTGCGAATACTATTTTAATAACTAGCAGCTGCCCGTGTCTTCATTTACGTCCGTCAATTGGGTATTACCGATTTTCTAATAACCATTTGTAATACCTAAAAGTAGCACGGAAATCGATTGATTAGTTCCGAAGATTAGCTGAAAAAACACAGACAAACCGACAAAAATTGTAACAACTATTAACTTGAATGGTATTTTATTAGTTAACGATACGGTACAGAAGCTGATCGGTTACAATTTTATTATTTGTATACAGATATAGATAGAGATTTTACTATGTACCGGGTACTCAGGTTTAACGATTTTAGATTAATCGTGAACACCCGGTATCATCACGTCCTTGTTACTTCTGAAAAAAATAGTGCTCAGGTGTCTTCAGGCGCTTCTAGTGACAAACAGGAGACATCCGGGATCTTGAGCGCTAAAAGTGAGAGCTGGTGTCATTCCGATGTCGCGATCCCGGAAGGACGTCGGTGTGAGTTTTCTGTTTCAGCTCGGTATTAAAAATGGGTTTGGAAGAGGGAGCCTTCTTACCACAGACATTTCGTAATCCTTGCTAGGTAGACCCTAACCACTGTATTTTGTAACTGGTGTCCGAGCGAAGCTTCAACTTCGATTCCAAGTTCAGCAAAAAAACTTCGACCTTCAGTTGGTCACAAATTATAAATAAGTAATATAAGTAAATAATAAAACGTTAGTAAATAATAAAAATATCAGTAAATTAAAATTTAGTAAAAACTGTTTTTTTTTAAAACAAGTTGTAAAAGTGTACATAGCATAATTTATATATTGTTGTAATAAATTAAGGAATAGAAACATCTGTAATGCATGTTGTGATTACTTGTAATTGTGAGGTCAGCTAGCAATAGTCCATATAAGACATTTTGTATTTTATGATTGTTTTTGCTGATTCTTGCGTTAGTAATCCAATAAATAAATAAATAAATGACATATGGGATACGAGACTGACATATAAGACTGAGAAAAAATCTTATTTTTTCAAAATATGAACAGATAAAAAGCTAAAAGTTAGGTACAAACAATATCAAAGTAACAAAACAGGCATTTATAATGTAGGCTCTTCCGCTATCGCTAACGACATCGTATCGTTTCCGACTTTTTGCAAAGCTCGCTACCGGGCCGGACCTCATTAGCTGTTAGAATGAGCTTTTTAAAAAGCAGTTACACTTTTTATGTAACAAAGTGAGTAATTAACGTTGAATTGACTGGAAAGCTCTCGTACACATTAATTGACAGATTTGATAGGTAGAACAACAGTTCGACAGGGAGGTTCCATCGTTGCGCTCATAATGCGCTTTGAAGCAACTCTTGCGTTTTAGTTGGAGCGATATGGTTGCTGGGTATACTTAACATCGTACTTAAATTCCAATGAATCTGTGCATTAGCCTAGATCATAACTTTAATCCTATTTAAGGCTGTATGTATGTCCATAGATTGCGACTACTTAATATCAAGTAGCCTGCATACTCGTTTGTTATACTTTCCACACAAAAAATCTATCTACATACATACTATCCACGTACAGCCACAAACATGACTGTAATCCTATCTGAGCTCGAACGTAGATACGTTGCTACTCAGGACTAAGATGGTCGCCTCGCTTCAATTCTGGCAACCGCACCTCTCCAACCGAAACACAAGTAATGTGTTACAGCGGATAATGAAGGCATTTATAAGTTAATATTAAATTTTATTAAATTTCCACGCTCCTTTACTATTTTTGTCACATATATTGTTACATAACGGGTAAAAAAACAAAAAGCGTTAATCGTGAGTACCCGTTATATAACTTAATGTATGGATTCCACGATAATATCAGTTTAAAATCTTATCTTTTGTCACATAAATAAACTTATACACGCATAGACGTTTACCTAAACTTATAACTTACGTTAATAACTCTTTTATTTAACGGAAATAGTAAAAGGTAGTGCTTTGAAATAAAGTTCGCTCACAAAAACCTAACGAGGTTCGCTGTGATGGCGCTCTTTGAAAAACTTTATAACGATTCGATGTTAACGATGTTAAATGCTTTAGATAAGTGAATTCAAATTTAAACTATACGTCTTATACGCTACTTTGCATTTCAAGTGTAGATCCTGTTGAGTATTTGAAGAACCTTTTGTAATCTCGATAGTTCTGGATGTTAATACTATGACTCTTGTGATAATGTGAGCGTTGCGGGAGGCGGCACAAAGCTGCAGCTTGTTTCTCCAAACTGAAGATGCACTGACTATTCACTGAAATATTATATTTGTCGGAGAGGTCAATAGTACGGGAGTTGCATTGATAAACGAGCCGCAAGCGTTATCGGGGCAAGATGGCGCTACGACAAAGTCTAGATGGTGCTACTCGTATGCGCGGCGGAGTCGCTTACTGAACGGCAAGCCGTTGTGCGAACAACACGTAGGAACTGTCTCCTTGTTATAATAATTCTTTAAATTAGTGATTAGTGAATAATAAATCGGTTTCTTTGTTAATTGCCCGTATACCCACATTTTGCCTACAAATAATGTCTGAAGTTGAAGATACCCATACTTATCGACCACCTGACTCCGATATATTTTTTAGCATTTGTGTATCATCTACGAATAAACAGACATAATGTCCGCCCCCAATCTTGTAGCACCGATGAAAACACAGCACTTGTTCGCTCGTAACCCATACAGATTCGTCCGTACAACACAGGTGTGTTCAAGCCGCAAGCGCGTTGCGTCTCTCATTACTCAGTAGTTTAGTAAACCCCAGAGAAAGTGTTAAGACAATTTGCTTCGCGTTTCAAATATATTGATGACAGGATAATAAGCAGGTTTCGTTTTAAAGGTGGTAGAGCGATTAGAGCTCGCCCGGGGCGGTACCACCGCCTCATAACCCGCCGTAAAGCAACATGTTCTTCATGGATTGTATTTCGGTTGGGGAAGTGTGGTTGCCGGATACACATTATTGGAGGCGACCATCTTAGTCTCAAGAGTAGGAACGCATTCGCGTCCGTCCTTATATAGAACTTCTGTCCTATTTGAGATTGGACGTAGTTGTCCATGGGCTGCAGTGACCACTTAACATCAGGTGGCCTTCATGTCCGTTTCTTACTCTTTCATTATAAAAAAGCAGGCTTCTTGTTTGTTGTTTCCACAGTAGCCCCGGACCTCCATCAGCCTTTACGCGTCCACTGCTGGATATAAGCCTTCCCTAGATGGCGCCACTCAAACCGGTTCTATGCGTCCAGCGGTTACCCGCTATTATCAGATCGACGCCATTATCAGATCGATTCACTTGGTTGAAGGACCCGCTGTGATCCTTTTGGCTAGACATGGACGTCACTCGAGGATCTTTCTACCCCATCGGTTGTCCGTTGGACATTTATTTTTAGTTGTATTTACTATATTGATTACAAATTTTAGAAATTTCAAAATAATTAAATGTTTGTGTTTTAGTATGTATAAGCTCATTTTTGCTCATTGACACGTGGTTTGCGCCTAAAATTGAGGTGACACTTTGACATAAATATATTCTTATTTTCTCTATGAATTGTATTAGTGTTCATTAGTTGGTGAAACTTAAATAAATAAATGAAATAAACGTGTTTTCTTACATTTTTATTTATGTTATTCTTAAAAGGTGGGAGAATTATAGTTCGAGTGGGGAGGTACCACCGCCGCCCTTATAATCCGTCGTAAAGCATTACTTGTGTTTCGGTTGAAGAGATGCGGTTGCCGGCTACTGTTTAAAGCGAAGCAATCATCTTAGTTCTCAGGAGTAGCAACGTATCTACGTTTGAACTCAGATAGGATTTCTGTCGTGTTTGTGAGTGTCTATGGGCTGTGACTACATAACCTCAGGTGATTTGCATGCTTGTTTGCTACTCTTCTCGGATAAACAAAAAAAACATTAACGTAAATATGCTTGGTTATAACAAAATCATGTCAATATGTTTCCATGTGTAAATAAAATAGTAAGCACTGACTTCAGTACAAAGTTACGTGCGAAGTTGTCCATGATAAATACGTCCCCAACTTACTCCGCATATCGCTGAAGTTGGACGTCTAGTTCGTAGGGAAGGGGGTGTCATCTGGTGATATATTGTACGATGTACGATATTTTGTACCATCATTTTGGACAATTGTCCCTGTTCTGGTAAACACATTCGTATACCACACACGAACGACTGAACCGAATTTCTTATGTACTTCAAGAAAAACTCTTTTAATTCAATAAAATAATGTTTTCTTTTAATTCATGTTTTTGTGTTTACATGTATTATTATTGAAAGAAAGAAATAATTAAGCCGCTGTAAGTTGTGTAGAAACACGTAATTAGAAAAATATTACTTAAAATGGCGGTGGTTATCTTAACTAATTTTATGGTCTTTGCTGAGATCTGAGATAATCTGGCGTGTTAATATATAGCCTGTAATAAGAGAGATATTACCTGTATCTTCTTTTTTTACGTCAAAATCACCTAATGTTAAGTAGTCGCAGGCCATAATAGACATCCACGTACAACCACAAACACGAACTAAATCCTATCTATGCTTGAACTTAGATACGTTGCTACTTTTGACGATCTAAAATTTTCATCTTGCTTTAAAGTGTAGCGGGCAACCGCATCTCTCCATCCGATTTAACATCAGATGGCCTGCACACTCTTTTGCCACTCTCAATATACAAAAACAAACAAATAAATAAACGGACAACGTTTCACTTTTACATAAAAATATGGGTGATCGATAAATTCGTTTAGTAGGTTAACTGAACAATTTGCATTCGTGCTTAACAGGTTTTCGTAAAATTCCCAATATTCAGAATTAAAAATGGCCGAACTAACAGTTACTTGACAATAAACACAGACTGGGTCTCGGTACTTTTACTACATCACGATCCAGGATAAACGATCGTCTTAAGTGTAATGACTAGCAATTTACTTACAATATTAATCACCGTCCCAAAAAAGGTCCGACCCAGTTTAGGCATTCAGACCCAACCTTTTAGGCAACGCTCATGCAAATTACAAGTCCTGTAAAGAACGTACCCGTTATGAACACAATAAAAGTTGCGTCGATTTAACATCGCACTTGATCTAAAAGTGGTTGAATTTTTGCTCGTTTGATAGGTGGTAGATAGTTACTTTGATCGGGGACGTACCACTGTAACCCTCAAAATCCGCTCTCATAATGGATGTATCATAAAATTGTATCTTCCAAATATTAATAAATCAGTATCGTTAGAATATTCGACATGGTTTGATTTCGATCCTTCACTTACAACCTTACACGGCAACCTTGACATAAAGGGGTCCTTAAGAAGCCTATCGCTAGAAAGGTGTTTATGCCGGCTACATATAGAAACAAGGTGACAGTTTTAATCCGCAGAAGTAGCGACCCGTCAACTTGCGACCTTTTTTTTTGAGAAAAGTAGGGAACTATCGTGCTGGCTATCTGTTGTTAAATGGTCTCTACAGACCATGAACAGATAATCTACTGCACTCTGCACTCTGCACGCTCCTATTAGATAAGATACAAATACGTCTAACCTCAAAAGAGCGTGTAACTAAAGTAAAGTAGAACCTGCAGCCCATGGGCATCCACGCATAATTTCAAACAGGACCCACATATACAAGTGGTTGATGAGTTACTACTCTTGAGGACTAAATTAGTCGCTTCGTTTTTATGTGTAGCAGACAACCACATCCCTCTAACCGAAGTATAAGATCGTAATCGTGAGTACCCGTTACATAGTAAATTGTATAAATTCCGCGATGATAAATATTAGTTTAAATTATGAAACACACTTTCTGAGCTCGAACGTAGATACGTTGCTACTCCTGAGAACAAAGATGATCACCTCGCTTCAAATAGTAACCGGCAACCGCACCTCTTTAACCGAAACACAAGTAATTCACAGCGGATTAGGAGGGCGGTGGTAGTACCTTCTTATTCTATCTACAGTTCTACTGACTGACATGTAAGGACGTTATATAAGGATTTTGATCTTTTAAAGTTGGGTGTTCATAGACCTACTTTTTAATATTTGCTATCCTCTAAGCTCATTTTCTTCTATTGCCATTGCACCTTGATCAATTAAGCCTAAACTAAACATGTCATTGTTTAGTTTAGGCTTAATTGATCAAATTAAATTTGAATTCCTTTTCCTACTCTGTACTCCAAAAAGCCGAAAAAGACTAGGTATATATAAATGTTTATCGTAAAAACGAAAATTAAAACTTTCTACGAAATGTTTTAACAACTTTTGAGTACAAGCGACCCATTATATATGATTAAAGGATACGAGAAATAATCCCAAACAAAATATGCTAATCCGAATAAAGTACGTCTCGTACATTTAAAATTAATGTAATTATTTACTGTGTTCTGTAATTCCCAACTTGAGGCCCGCGGAACCATTAGCTGGAATTTATAATTTTGAAGAGCAAGTTTGTTGACACTTTTCAGGGTTCCATACCGAAAGGTGACACCATAGACCCTAATACTAAAGTTATTTTAACTGTCTATCTGCCTGTATGTTTCTTTGTACGTTTTTTTATCTTTCTGTCTATATCTATCTTTCTGTCCGTTTGTCCATCTGTTTTTCTGCTGTCTGTCTCTCTTTCTTTGTCTACACGTCCATCTGTTTGCTGTCTGTCTGTCTCTCTATCTTCCTGACTGTATTTTTATCTGTCTGTGTACCGTGTTCATTAATTGCATTTCAGATATATGTATATATCAAGGCATTCATAAGTACTATCATATTTTTAAGAAACTGCTTTTTTTAAACATTAAAGATTACTATGTGACAATTTTACAAAATATGTGATCTATCTTGTTTGACGTACGTGGATACTCATCGGCTGCACTACTTAACATTAAGTGTCCTGAATACTAGTTTTTCTATGTGAGAAGAGTAGCAAACGAGCATGCAAGCCGCCTGATGTTAAGTAGTCGCAGCCCATAGATATCCACGTACAATTACAAACACGACTGAAATCCTATCTGAGCTCGAACGTAGATGCGTTGCTACTCCTGAAAAATAAGACGGTCGCCTCGCTTCAAACCTACTCGGTCGAACTATTCTCCCACCGTTTAAAACCACCATTTGCTACTCTTTTCCCATAAACCTTTATAAGATAAACCTATAAACAGAAGATAGCTTTGAATCAAGCGAGCCGCGTGCCGTAAATAAAATTAAAGGCCTTTAAGAAAAAGTTGAGCACATCTGAATTCATTATTTAATTACGCTCAGCTTGCCCACAGCCCTGAGAGACTAAAATTTGAATGGAGGAAGAAAAATATTGTTACGTTTTCATTTTTCAGCGGTATTTTTATTCTAACCCATATAATATATATAACATATATGGTGGTAGAAGAATTTCATCAGCAATCCCACTGCCATACCCTTTTATAACGTAAAGCTTACTTGGGTTTCGGTAGAAAATGTGATAGCCTTACAAAGGCGAGGCGACGTCGCTTTACCCACAAATGAGGCGACCACCTTAGTTCTCAGGAGTAATGAAGTGGAATACATACATAAATAATTTAAGTTTTTTTTATTGTGGAAGAGTAAGAAACGGGCATGCAGGCCACCTGATGTTAAGTGGTCACTGCAGCCCATGGACAACCACGTCCACTATGCCCATTGGGCAAAGTGCCAAGAACGCTAGCCACGTTCCCGCGTTGAATAGCGTCGCAATTCTCTGCGCAAGATATGAACCAGCTATTGTTATTGGTAGCGCCGATTAAGCGCGGTACTAATTGTTTGAAAAATTATTACTACTTGATTAACTTTGTTTCGAAATATCAGTAATAATAATGATAAATACATATATACTGAACATTCCAAATATTTCATAAAGTATATACGTAATTACGTCCAAAAAAGAAAAGTTATCCTCAAGACGCACACAAAAAAGTTTTACTTCCAAAAGTTTAATATAATAATATGAATTCATGATAAGTTTAGTTATACTCCAGCAGGGTCCTAAGTGGCTACTATTTATAACAAAAGTGAAAACGGCTATAATATTTTGCTAGGGTTAATCTTGGGTATCCATGGAATAAGATTAGATGTGTACTATAAACTGCATCAGTACTCCAGTGGATTGCATGCTCCATTGCTTCTTCCATTTTACAAAAATGAATACCTAGTTATATAATTTACATTTTTTCCTGTACATAATTATATTAGGTACATTTTTCCTGTACCTAATTATATTTTATATATTTTTCCTGTATCTAATTATATTGGGTACATTTTTCCTGTACCTAATTATATTATGTACATTTTTCCTATACCTAATTATATTGGGTACATTTTTCCTGTACCTAATTATATTAGGTAAATTTTTCCTGTAACTAATTATATTGGGTACATTTTTCCTGTACCTAATTATATTGGGTTTATTTTTTCTGTACCTAATTACAAGAGGTACATTTTTTCCCGTACCTAATTATATGGGCTACATTTTTGCTATACCTAATTATATTAAGTAATTTTTTCCTATACCTAATTATATAAGGTATATTTTTTGTATTTAATAATATAAAGTACATTTTTCCTGTACCATCATCTTTTATAAATAAAAATGTGAATGTGAATGTAAAGTGGGAAAAAAATTCGACAAAGTTAATAAACAGGAGAGTGGACATTGCAACCGTTACGCTAAGAGCAGTGTAATGGGTTTTGCCTAACGCAGATACGTGTAACGCTATTTTCTGTTCCACTGGACTCTGTTCCCATATCTAATTTTAAGAGCAAACGAGTACGAAGTTCCACTGATGTTAAATAGTCACTGCCATCCATAGACAAGTTTAATTTATTTTTTAGGACCTGTGAAATGAATTTTTTTATTCAAAGTATGTTGTTTATATAACTTTTGAACTTCAATAAACTACAACTGACTCCTAAGGTTTTGGAGATGAAACGGTGAAAAAACTCCAAAACGCATCGCTTCTGTCTTTGAAAATATCGTTTACAAATAATAACTTTAAATAATGGGGCACTTGCAGCTGGAGCCGTTTCTGTAATAAAATTTGTGTGTTGAAATATGAAACTCAAAAACGAAAAAAGGTCCTGGAATTAGGGCAGGATTAGTCTACCGCTAGTAACTGTCAATTGTTTCCTCCGATCACCACAGTTTAGCCGTGACCACGTTCCATGCAACTAGTTCAAAATATCAGCAATTAAAAATATTTCAACGTGTATAAATTTTAGAGTTTAAAGGTGGTAGAGCCGTTAGAGCTCGCCCGGGGCAGCACCACCGCAACCCTCATAAACAGCCGTAAAGCGACATGTTCTTCGTGTATGGTGTTTCGGTTTGGAGGGTGTGGTTGCCGGATATACATTATTGGAGGCGACCATCTTAGTTCTCAAGAGTAGGAACGCAACCGCGTCCATTCCAGTCCATGGACGTGGTTGTCCATGGGCTGCAGTGACCACTTAACACCAGGTGGCCTGCATGCCCGTTTCTTACTCTTTCATAATAAAAAAAGGTGATATTCGTTTAAAATCATATATAACACAATTGTTGTTAGTTAATACAATCAGGCGTTCGAAGAAATCCATGCTATTGAGTTGTTAAAAACTACTTTGCAATAATCGGTAGCGGGTTGTTGCAAAGTTCTTAACAACAACTTAATACAATTGTTTTACAACGGATCACTAGGGCGGCAGTAATTCCCCATTCGTACTATAGTTCTACCAACAATCGACAATATATATTCTTTCCACTGAGACCCAGTTTACACAACTAAATTTATATATAGCAAATGATATTGTAATATGGTGATAACAATTCCCGTCAAGCCGTATCGTTCTAATAAATCTACGCTAAACTAATATCACATCAGTTTAGATTAGTACACCTATCTTTAAATTCTATAAAACAAATTTCCCCGTCACGTACGTCTGTTCATGATAATCTCAAAAAGTACCGGACGGGTTTTCTCTCACTTTTCAACAACAGGTAGATTGATTCCTGACGAACGTTTTGTTGCATAATAAGTTAAGTTTTCTTGTAAATTGAGCGAGAAACAAAATAATTAAACTCAAGATAGTAATTCAGTCGTCGTTCGAAATTGATGTTTCCAATTGTTAGTGTTTGCCACTAGGTAATGACTGAATGCATGCATGAAAGAAAAATCATGTGAGTTAATAACTCTATTAATCGAGCGAAGCAGGGCCGGGGTTTGACATTTCCCTTGTCAAACCATATGTGCTACCAAATCTACTCAAAACTAACATCACATCAGTTAAAATCAGTCCTACTTATGTATGAACTTATGCGTTTTGTTCCGACCCGTTATCCCGTTGTCTTTTGTTTAAAATCAGTTAATTAAAAAAGGACTTGAACCAATACTACGAATGAAAACTCTTCAGCAAATGTACCATTTGTTTATGTTTGTTCTCCAAAAGTTGGTAAATAAAGCTGTGCGGGAAGTTCCAGGAAAGTTGTTAGCTAGTTGATTGTTTGTTTACCGCTAAATGCAGCAACGTTTGTGTTTCAACAATACTTCACTGCAGTACTGAATGCCAGTTTTCAAATTCAATTAAAACAGAGCCAAAGTCATGAGTTCCAAGCGGTACATTTAAATATCGCCCTGTAACTGTTTTTCATATGCTTATGACTAGCTGTGCCCGCGACTTCGTCCGCGTTTAAATTTAATAAAAGTTGTTGTTCAGTCCGCAGATTTTACAAGTTATTAATCGTACTTCGCGTATAGAAATACCTATATTAATTTAAAGCCTAAGTTACTCCTTATTACATCAGCTATCTGCAAGTGAAAGTCCAGCCGTTCCAGAGATTAGAGGAGTACAAGCAGACAGACAGACAGATAAAAGTAGTAAAAAATGTTATGTTGGTATATGTACCGTATATAGAAACATATGCATTTATTAAAAAGCGGTTATTTTTATATTACAAACAGACCGCCCCATTTTTTTTTTGTATAGATTAGATTTTATCCTCGGCTTCACTCGCAGAAGTCGGTTTCCATTGTACATTAATTTCTGGGTCTGTCAGTTAGGGACCACGGCCAGGGTTGAAGGTGGAAAAACCGGGAACGTACCAGCACTGCCCTCCTAATCCGCCGTAAAGCATTACTTGTATTCCGGTGGGAGAGGTACGGTTGCCGGCTACACTTTGAAGCGAGGGTACCATCTTAGTCCTCTGGAATAGCAACGTATCTACGTTCGAGATCAGATAGAATTTCAGTCGTATTTGTAGTTGTACGTGGATGTTTATGGGCTGCGACTACTTAGCATCAGGCGGTTTACATGCTCATATACATATGTTACAAATATAATTACTGTTTTATCAATAACTGTTGGAAATACAATTTCTAAAAATATATCATTTAATTTACACAAAACCATTTTTCTGACTTGGACCGTTTTAAATGAGTGTACTACTCGTATGCGGCTCGTTGTGATGTGCACTTATCTTTACAAAAAATGTCTTCCGTGTTACATATGAGCCTAATAATACTAGCGGCCAAGAAGAAGGAAAACAAACAAAAACAGAGATGAGATAAAAAGTTGGTATGTTTACTACATGCGCATTAGAAGTTACGAAGTATATATGACTTGTTGTGGAGAATGTGGAATGAACTTCCTACAGAGATTTTCCACGAGTAAGTTGACATATCATTCTGTAAATAATATGGGAAGCATAACATCTTGTTGCGACCTTTTACGGGGTTTTTACGAGTAGTTTGACATATAATTTTCGAAATAAGTTATGAAGAATAACTTCTAGTGAAGGATGTGGAATAAACTTCGTTCCAAAATTTTCTACAAGTATAACTTCTGTGAATACCTAAAACATGCTTTGGTTAATAAATTAAATATTTTATCAGTAATACATAAATATGTCAAACACCATTTAACTTCGGGATCAAATTGTATTCACTTGTATGTGAAAATTTAATTTCCGTTTCCAACAATTTCGGATATTAAACGATGTCGTTAAGGGCATATTGCTACGTTATAACAATTTAAATATAATAGTTGGGAGGCTCACGTTGAAAACATGGCAAATGAGCTCTTTTGACATCATATGACCCGCAATCTGATGTTATGTTTAACATCAGAATGCTATCGGATATTATGCTTTTTTCATTTATTTATTTTTTTATTTTTATTGTGAAAGAGTAAAAAACGGGCATGCAGGCCACCTGATGTTAAGCGGTCACTGCAGCCCATGGACAGCCACGTCCAATCTTAAATAGAACACAAGTTCTATTTAAAGGTGGACGCGGATGCGTTCTTACTCTTGAGGGCTGAGATGGTCGCCTCCAATAATGTGTATCCGGCACCTACACCTCCCAACCGAAACGCAATACATAAAGAACATGTTGCTTTACGAGGATGGCGGTGGTACCGCCCCGGACGAGCTTTAACGGCTCTACCACCTTTAATTTATTTAACATATAAATATTAATTACAAACATTATTTTAACGTAGCATTTAAAAAAAAACATTGACGTTTATAGTACTAATGATACACGGAATTCACATCGATACCTACGCGTTTAAAAAATAAGACTTTATCTTCGATTTAATGTTAAGCGGTGTGATATCGTTTCGTAAATTAACTGGCAACCCATTGATTAATCGAGGAGCCAGGTAAGCAAGTGTCCGCTTGCCGTAGGTATTGTTTGCGCGATTCGTGCACAACCAGTTCTCAGCCATTTCCCAAGTAAATGCAGTATACGAGTAAATAAAATGCAATCTGATGTTATGTTTAACATCAGAATGTAATCCGATGATTTATATAACATCAAAATTTTATCTGATGTTATGTTTAACATTAGAATGCAATCTTATGTTAAATAAGCTCTACAGCCCACGGACATCTACATCCAACCGAAGCCAAGACTATAATCCCGCCTGATGTGGTCATGGACGGAAGTGAAGACTTAACATCATATCAGATGTTCAGTTTAGTCATCAGTCTCCCGCAATTTAAAATCAACAAATTAAATATCATGTTTAGTTTTTTTAAGTATATATACGGTAGACACAAAAATATGATTATTATTACTATTATTATTGTTACAGAGGAGCAGCTAAATAAACTTAGCGCCTTCAAAATATTTGCATCAGGTTCATATTTGGGCTACGCAAATATGATCATGTTTCCGAATTTCGCTCTAAACTCAAGTGGCTCCCTATTCGCCTTCGTCGGAATACTCATATTCTTTCTGCTCTGTACTGTGTACTATTTAATCCTTCTGCACCCGTTTACTTAAAAGACCGTTTTCATTATACTCACCTGTCCCATGACCGCTTCCTACGATCTACTGAGAACCTTCACCTTAGTACTCCTGTCCATTCAGTTTTCAGTTTTGTTTACTCACCTCGATTCAGTTTAAAGTTATATACATAGATATCTTTGGGCTGCAGCTACTACTTAACCTTAGGTGGCCTTTATAATGGTTTCTAACTTTTCTCACGTAAAAAAGATATTTAAAAGTGAAATATTTTGCAGGTTTAAGGTTTTCTTGTTCTCAATTAAATCTGTCTTGTTCACTAGATGCCGGGATATTACCGTGGCAAGAAGAAGACCACCACAGCAAGACCGTTCACTTTGTTCAGATTACCCCAAATGCATAGAATTGAAGACTTCACTGAATCGAAATCTAAGGAAGACATGACTTGGCCAGAGCCGTCTGTAACCACTGCAGATAATGCAGCTACTCTGGCGACTCTAACGATACCAACAGAAACAACTCCTTTTAGCTTGAGAGGAAAGGCGAGTCTAAAAAGAGTAGATGATACAGACGGTGGATGGAGTATAGATTTGGATTAAAGTTCTGTTTATTCAAACCACATGCTATCTACCTTATTTTCTATATTCTTAGCCATCAGATCAGTTATCTTGCGTAGTAGTGTAACTTTATGTTAAAAACTGTTTGATTTTTTTTTATAATGAGAGAGTAAGAAACGGGCATGCAGACCACCTGATGTTAAGTGATCACTGCAGTCCATGAACAACCAAGTCCAATCTCAAATAGAACAGAAGTTCTATTTAAGGATGAACGCAGATGCGTTCCTACTCTTGAGAATATTTGCCTCCAATAATGTGTATCCACACCTCCCCAACCGAAACACAATACATGAAGAACATGTTGCTTTATAGCGGGTTACGGCGGGGTTAGGGGGGGGGGGGGGCCCCCCCCGCGGGCTCCAATGGCTCTTCCCCCCCTTACCTTTCTTGCCTTAATGCCAAAACGACATCATTTGCCAAATGAAAAAAGGCACTTCAGTTCATTTCAATGCCTATCAATGCCAGTATATTTTTTTGTTTGACTCACTGCTGGATATAATAAATCGACAGTGTTAAAGAATAGACCTACATTCTTTTTTTAAATATCCCACTAAATATGTATATGTGGCTAATTCTGTTGGAGAGCCGCTCCTTTCCTCTTAGAAAAAATCTTAGTTATATAAATGATCAAGGGGTTTTTATTACTCCAATGCTTATTTGTGATACTCATAAATCGACAGTGTCAAAGAATTAATGGTCAAGGTGTCACCTTTGATACTACCACTAAAATAGGGCGGCCAGTTTAGTTGGAAAGCCGCTGCTTCCTCCTAGAAAAAAAATGTAGTTACGCCAATGAACACGGATTACATACGGGTTAACAGGGGACGGTCTCATACACCACTCAGTAGCTCCAATTTGTATTATTAGTGTTATTAAGAGTTAATCCAAAACAAAACACCTTATCATTAATTTTATTAACAT
Source organism: Phocides pigmalion okeechobee (assembly GCA_018251015.1). Taxonomy (NCBI): domain Eukaryota; kingdom Metazoa; phylum Arthropoda; class Insecta; order Lepidoptera; family Hesperiidae; genus Phocides; species Phocides pigmalion. The sequence goes on from DWON01000205.1 coordinate 35,897, forward strand.
TACAAAATAGTTTTGTAAAAAACGTACTTCCATGATATTTTAGAATACTGTTCCGTCACTTTCCACCTCTTTTTACATTCTTCCATGTTGCCGGTATAAAATAAGGTGAGTATAAAATTATTAGGGCAATGTGAGAATCTCATTTATAGAATAATTGACTTCTACGATGAAATCTACGATCTAGAAGAGGCTTTGTGCATTTTACTATACTATTAGTATAATGTTCTAATTCCAGTGATCTAGGAGCACATATGCCTACATCCGCTTGGAAAGTGGTAAGCGGGGCGTAATTTCCGACGTACAATGGTGTAGGATGCGATATTGGATACGCATGAGGTCACATATGGAAGGAGTGTTTACTAGAGCATAAGATTTGAAGCGTGCTTAGCACTTGATAAGTTCTATTAATTTACAATAAATTGTAACGCGAGAGAAGTTTTCTATTTATAATTTTTAGTTTAGTTATTTATTAACAGATTAAGAAAATATTTTTTATTGGAGTGATGTCTTCGTGGATGGTCTATTCTATTAAAATATGAAGAGAAAATATCACGCAAAAGGAGGAAAATTAAAGCACGAACCCTATATGAGGCTCTACATTGTACGTTATTATCACTTTGTTATAAATTTTTGGCACTAGTGGTCATCAATCCAAATTTCAACCTCTCTGAACTTTCCCGAATTTTATATATATTGTCCGAACTTCACAAGTCTTAGAGTTATTTACGCATTATTATATACATAAACTCATGTGTTATTTCATGTGTATATTGTGGGTTTGTGTATGTGTGTGAATGAGTGTATGCGTGCGTGTACGCATGTGTTTGTGTATGTAAGTTATGCTTTTGTGTATATATTAAACAATTGACAGCTCTTGACTTTGACATAAGTATCTTCATCTCCTCCTAAGTGGCAGTTTGTGCCATTGGAAATGCATACAGACTGGTGCACGGTGAAACTCATTAAGAGATCACGCACCACATCAGATCTGCCTCATTACGTTCCCATTGCGTTAAGTGAACCTTATTTGTCGCACAGACATGTCGCGTTGCTCACGACTCGTGAGAGTACGTACGAGTAATTACGTTCAATTTGTCACTAACCTCCAACATTCTGAAGTACCACTTGAACGTTTATCAAATATTTATTTTCACAGTTACCACCTTCACTGTGTCAATAAAATGTACAACTTCCATCTGATGCGATGGCAGTCCGAACTTGCTTTCAATAAACTATCATACTATTCCGACTGCCACTACTACCACCGCCGTACTACATCAACACCAGCGAAAAGTACGTATAATTCTACATACAGACGGTGAGCACCGCGAAGAGCCTGCTATGATTGATCCACATTGAACGTTTTAATTGTGCTATCTCATTTTCCAGATACACTTACTTTGGACGAACTTTTGTGCGGACACAACATATTCTATTTGTCACTAACCTTCATTATACAAGTGTCACTTCAACGTTCACAAAAGATTGCGTTGCACAATTTCTTACGCTGCCTCTTTTTGAAATTACACTTCTGTTGGACAAACTTGCGTGCGGATATAACATGTTCAATTTGTGACTAACATCCATTACAGATGTCCCATTTGAGCGTTTATAAAAGATTACAATACGCAACTAAATATACTATTTCTTTTTGAAGTTACACTTCTGGCCGAACTTGCGTGCGGACATATCACATAATTCATAATAATAATGTCGTACATAGCGCCCTATATGTAAGAAAAAAGTTTGTGTGCTTCAACTGTGTCGTCACATATTTTTCTACCTGAAGTAGACAAGCATGAACTCCGCCTGGTAAGAGACAAATAGCCGGGCCACCTACAGAGCCTGTAATCAACCACAAACAGGATCAAAGTCCTACCTTTGAGGACTATTTAAATATACCGTGAGTACTTAAAACACATTAATGTTATAAGGCTTCTTCTTTGCATAAAACTAACGATGGAACCCAGACCCCACCGCATGATAGATCAGTCCAAAATGCTGTTAGAAAAATGAATAATTACACTTACAATCTCGTGGAAAAATACTAGTTATTTCTTTGAGCAAAGTTAAATAATTACTGAAGCGTTAAGTTTACTCCGACGAAGTTAAATTGCTTTCGCAGTCAATAACGAATACATTTTGCCTCGAGGCGCTTCTGAGTGCAAAGTGTTCTTTGATCTATGTTAAGTTGAAAAGTTCGCAAAAATAAATGCATTACACTTAATTTGTGGCATGGCTGCAAATATTGTTTAATATCGCTTAGCGAGGCACGGGTAATAACTGGGAAGTATAAAACTTAATACGCCATAATATTGTAATGCGTGTGAATAGGAATGCCAGCAAGCAGCCAACTTTCTTGTCAAATATTTCCAAACTGCCAATAGGACTTCCGACAAGCCATAAAGCCTACCGTCTATTGTTAACAACTGAAATGGAAAGCGAAAGTAATTTTGCCACTAGCGGTCACCCATCTAATTCCATGCTGCACACGGTGTTGCTTAACTTTGTCAATCATTTTTTATGCGAGAAGAGTAGCAAACGACCATGCAAACCACCTTGGTAAGTAGTCGCAGCCCATATACATCCACGTACAAACACGACTGAAATCCTATCTGAGCTCAAACGTAAATACGTCGTTACTCCTGAGTTACTACTAATATGGTCGCCTCGCTTCAAAGTATAGCCGACAATCGCAACTCTCCAAGCGAAACGCAAGTAATGCTTTACAGCAGATTGTGAGGACGGCAGTGGTACCTCCCCGGTCGAACTATAGTTCTCCCACCTTAACCACTCTTTACGATGAGTAAAATCAAGCTACATAAATCGTGATGTATATAAGTAGCACACGAGCACGCGTTACAGCTGGTGTCAAGTGGGGCCTGCCGCCAATAAACATCAATAAACCAATTACAGCACATGTATCCAATTTAGACATCACTCAAAGACTAAGATAAACCCCTAAAAATTTATCTGCGTTACCACGTCCGTCACACCAAAACATGCAGCAGATAAGGATAGTAACTGCGAAAGTTATGTAAACTCAAGGATGAAACGGGGTTCATTTAAAGCAGTTATGTAAAATCGTGTTAGTGTGTTATCTAAGGACCACGTTCCAGCTCTGCAGCGGAGAGCGATAGTGCACTTAGGTAAGTAACGTGAGTCTTCGTCTTAATGGAGCACATTTTTTATTCCGACCGCTTCTTACACCGCACCGCTGAATTATTATTCCGAGTTTCGGGTTATGCTTACTTTCGTGTGTTTGGGAAAACACATCAATATATTTTATTCTTTGTAAATTGGAAAGGTTTTTTTGTATGCGTGAAATGTAACTTGCAGACCACCTGATGTTAAGAGGTTGCTGCAGCTAATGAAGTCGCAAATAGATGCGTTGCTACACCTGAGTATATCGTCGTCTCGTTTGTAGCCGGCAACCGCACTTCTCCACAATCCAACAAGAAGTTTAGAGCGTAATTAATGTTAAAAGAAAAAAAAACAGCTTTGTTATTTTCATTATTTGAAATTTATTGGTCTCGTACACACTTATGTTACTTTCGTCATTTATAAATTTACTAGTTGACTCGACGTACTTCGTACCTCCTTAAAACTAAAAATATGTCTTAAAATTCAATAACGGTTCAATGCTATTACAATGCGTCATCAGTTCTGTGCATTTCAGACACACGTTTCAATTCATTTTGTCCCTGTAGCGCGGGACCAGAAGCTAGGGCTACGGTATCTCCTACCTGTCGTAAAAGACTAATAGGAGGATGCCTACTGAGATTTGGCACCTGGCCCTTTCCTCGTACCAGTCATTGCCTCCATGGAGAAGAAGAGCGAAGGCCGTAGCATCAATCCGGTCACCGCCCCCGCTTAGACGGGGAGGACAGGTGAAGACCTATCATCATCATCGATCCGCTAACCTTCCGGAAATTCATCTTTAAAGCTGCCCCAC
>DWON01000206.1:0-39803 GCA_018251015.1 Phocides pigmalion okeechobee
GATATCATATTATTGTGCAATATTAAATAACATACTTTTTTCATTCCAGACAATTACATACATAAAATTGTTATTTTTTATTAAATTCCTAAATGCTTGAACGGAACAAAATAAAAAGTTACTTGCATATGTTTCTAATTAACCTGTACCTTACCTTTTACTTTTAATCAACTTTCATTGTATTCAACCGCTTTACTGAAACGCAGTATAACAGTAACCTCCTGTTACCGTTCTACTTAGTAAGACAATGCAACAGAATATTAAACGTTCGATAATAATGTTAATGATGTCATTATAAACGTATATAAACATATTATTAATGTCTGTGTTTTTTTTGACACGTAAGTAGGATAAATTTTAAGTATACACAGATTTTCTCGATTTTTTCGTTTAATATTTTACCCAAATTTATGTTTATTACTCTGTGTGTACCTAATATGTCCGGCTCGAAGATCCACAGAAGTATAAATGCTAATTTGGTTCGAAGATACAAAGAAATTTAAATACTAATTTGGGAAAATTAAACGATATGTTAAGAAAGCTACCATTAAAAACCAAGCCCAACGAGTGTTGATTGCACACCGAATTTAATCTATCTATACTTGAACAATTTAAAAATGTTCATTGTAATAAATTAATGCGTGCACTATAGGTACACATGCAAATATTGCCTAACTGTATTATAGAAAATCGATACACAGACAGTCGGTACACTGTATTCTATCTAGACATTTCAATATTCTCGTTTATATACGTAAAAAAGTTTTTTTTGTCTATGGTCAAAATTAAATTAAGCATTATTTTCGAGCGTTTTCATCTCTGTGCCCGATCCGCTCCGGCCGCACTCCACGCATCTCCGCGTTTCACTGCCCACGCCACGCCCACTGGCCAGCGCTGGCCGGCGGGCTAATATGTTTTGTCCTATTACTGCTTGTCAATGTTTGCGGCCGATTTTAAGCCCAAATGTATGTTTCAGACTGTATTTGTTGTTTGTGTTATTCGATAACTTTCGTTTAAAATAATTCTTTATGCTTTAAAAAATAATGTTATTATAACCGACAACCTAATAATCCGCCGTAAAACAGCTGTTTTTTGAGGCTGGATACGCGACGCAAGGCGCACATTTTTATATTCAGGAGCTTCATCTATGTCTAGTATACGCCTACAGATAATAAATACTTCTGTCATGTTTATGGTTGTATGTGGATCCATAGACTGCAGCGACTTCTTAATATAGGCTGCAAGCTCCTTTGCCACTTTTCCAACATAAAAATAATATTTGTAATGCAGTCATTTCAATTAACGGAAAAAGAAAAGTACAACAGTGTATTCGCATGAAACCATTTTTGATTACTTTAAAAAGAAGAATGTTTGCCTTTTTGACATGGCCACAGCTCATAATTAAGATCATTTCTTTATCCCATTGTTAACTTAGCGTGCTTTCGCTGTTTTATAATATGTTTATGCTTGAATAACAAGAAAATAATTAAGAATCTACTTCAAATATTTTATTAACTGACTTCCTAGTAAGAGAGGTTACACGTTTGCCTGTTTTTTACGTTAAGTTGCTTGGGGCCCGTTTGCCCGCGACCCGCACCGCTCGCACGATCCTTAGTCCCATCACATTGCAAACATAGGTATTTTACTAATAAGTGTGTAACTTAACAAGACTTAGGGTGTATCCACACGACACGGCAATAACGCTTAAATAAGTATATATCCGAATTTTATAGGAATTACATATCAGTAAAAAAAAGCTACGTATCATAGTTTGACTAGACCAAAAATTTTAAAGTTACCTATTATTATTTCATTTGATTTTTTTTTTCATGAAATTGTAGTATACTTACATCTAATAGATATTCTAAGCTTGATTCCAAGTTAAATATCCGCAGGATAAGTAACCTACAAGCCCAAAATTTGTTTAATATAATATTAAATTTAAAAATTTGTCAGTTTTCTATCCGTCTATTTTATGAGATGATAGTTTTTCGTATTTCATAGCTCTTGATTTGGTAAACTACTTCATTAAGTACGATAGAATATTTAATTAAATACATTAGCATTTCATTAAATATTGAAACGCAGAAGTGAAACTAGGTAGCACAATTAGGTTTCCATAGTATCCATAGGTTACGCGAAGTAACAAATAGGTTGCGAAGCGTTGTGTCGATGTTCGTGTGGGCACGCCGCCATGCCGGTCACCGCCTCCGGCGCCGCTCAGACCGCTTTCAGTGTGCTGTGTGCCTGTGTGTACACGCCTACGGTCCATGTTCGCAGTGGAACGCGGAGAGCCCACTCCGATGCTGATTGGTTGCATACGTTGTGCCTCAATAACACTCTGTGTAAAACAAATATCAAACAAAATCCGTGTGAAAGTGCCGAAACGTGGGACACATCTCTATAAATTAGTTTAAAACAATTCAGAATATGGAAACACTACAAGATCTCATAATTGTTTAACGCAAGTGCGTGTGTTTCTTTGGCCAGATATTTTTTATAATGCTTCAATTATATATTATTATCCTAATGCTATGAAACATTACATTTTGAAGCGAGACAATTTCAATCAAAAGCTTTACAGTTGTCGGGGGGGAGGGGTTAGGGAGATTCGGTCCCGCGGTTCGCGCACGCGGTCGGTGCGAGGGCGCGGGCTGAGGTGTGTGTGACCGGCAGGCGACGATGCTGAAGAAAACCAAGCGCGGGTCGGGCGCGGGCCCCGCGGCGGGCCCGTGACCGGCCGGCTGAGCGCGTGCTGCCCGCAGGCCACCATGCTGAAGAAGCGCGGCAAGGTGCGGCGGCGCAGCACGGAGCCGGCGCTGCAGCCGCCCGCCGCGCCGCCGCCCCCGCCGCCGCCGCCGCCGCCCGACGACTCCTGAATCTGGCTCAGCGAGCGCCTCATCTAGCGCCGCCTGGGGCTCAAGGTGGCGCCCGAGGCGCTCGCGCGCGCGCAGATTTACGAGTGTAAATAAGCAGAATAATTATTGAAACATACTACAAAAATAAAGTTTATAGATTAGATATCTGTTTTATTTCTAGAAATATTATAACTATTTAAAACAATGTAATAAAACTTAAATAAACATTTACGACTGCATTTTGTTTTTGGTATCCTCTTAAACATAAATATATACATTTTTCATTATTAGGTACATTTACACAAGAAAATTTAAATATTTTATATCACACTACATTCCTATAATTAATTGTTAAGCTACTAGAACTACAAGTACCTATTAACAAAGAAAATATACTTTACAGGGAATGCAATGTAAATTAACACAACACGGATTGATTACCACTAATAAGTGAAAATATGTACACAATATAAACGTGTAAATTTAAGGCAGCAAGTCTAAAATTGAACTTTCGCTCAACATCAATTTAGTAATCCCGGAACTCACATTCCCTTGCTGACTTCATAAATAAGTACATTTCACGTGACAAATATGCATTACCTTAAATCCTTACATGTCAATAACTTTTACAATTTACTAACGTGCATTTACGTTCATTAAATGGGAGTTCAATTTACACAGTGGCCAGATTCACTTACGAAATTCTGAAAACTTACAAGTACGTATTTAAAATCGATCACAGATTGCCTTAAAGCCAAGCGCAAATGAGTGACTAAGTTTCGAAATCAATTAGCGCCTCATATCTGTGTTACATCTTTCGGACCATATAAAAAATATCAATTCGGAAATGAAAACATAAAAAATTAAAACAGGAACTCCACTTTTTTTAAATACTAGATCTATACTTCTAAGTATTTTACTTCTTAGTGTAGTATACATATAATGGTGGATAATGATGTCAGACAAATCGAGGTCTTCTGTTTTTGGCAAAGGGAGATCTCCCTCCAGGCGAGTTGATGTGCCTGGGGAGCGGCCGTGCTCCGCTAGTGTCATTTCGGAGTTTTGTATATATGCCAGGTATTTAGAAAACTTCGATAGCGTGATTCAGGATCGTGTGGCGCCATCTCTTGTCGAGTTGCGGAAAGTCGCCACATGTTTAATATACTCGCTGAGAGCAACTCAATAATACATAGAACAATATCTCTGCCATGAGCTCCTATCGTAAAATTGGATCATACATTTATACGTTATATATATAGTTGAATGTGTTGATGACGACCAAGGAACGGTATGAACGATGGAAACACATTTGAACCTTTCCCTTGTCGGAACTAAAAACTTCGTACACTAGACGCAGACAACACTGCCTATATATAAATCCGACAAGAGCTACCAGGCTACAACAGACATACATTTGACAGAGTAAAACTATGTATAATTTGATAGGGAAAGTACCACCGTCCCCCTTATAATGCATCGGGAAGCAATTTAAACTTCTATTGTACTTATTTCGGTGCTATTTCGACTTTCTATTGGAGAAGTACGATTGCATACTAAACACTGTCTGCGACGTTTACATATTGCATCAAGTCACCGTTGCGGGAGGCGGCACTAAACTGGAACTGTATTTTATAGACTGAAAATGGGCCGACAATTCACTGAAATATTGTATTTTTAGTATCCATGTAACAATTACGAATAGACAGACGAAATTCCGTCCCCAGCCTTGCAGCGCCGACGTAAATACAATACTTGTGTTCGCCCGTAATCCATACAGATTTATACAAACAACACCGATGTGTACAAACCGCACGCGCGTTACGCCAAATAATACACAGCAGTTGTACCAGGAAAGCGAAGTGACCGTCTCTCCTCAGGAGTAGTAACGCATCTACGTCCGCGCTCATATAGAACTTGAATCCTGTTTGACGTTGTCTGTGAATTCCTATAGACTCCAGTGCGAAATGAACATCAAGATGACCCGCATGCTCGTTTGCTGTTCTTCGTACATAAAAGAACACACACACACAAATTCATTTATGGGGAAAAAGGTCATGACGGTAAAAATAAAACAACATTAGTACATTTAAGACATTTAATAGAACCTTGGCTTCGACTAGCACGATAAAGCACTAACAAAATAATAGCACTTGGGCTTACAAGCGATAACATTTTATACAACTGGAGATAATTACATTTTTTTAAATATACGAGTTTGACAAACATGTCTAAAAGTGTAATATATAGAGTAGACATGGTCGCCGCACCTCAAAATAAAAAAGAAATTCGAATTTAGAACTCAGTAATGAAAACTTAAACCATAGACAATTTATCTGCCCTTAGATTTGTCAACGAACGAAGTTACTTTGAAAGGCGTGATACGCAGTCAGAAACTATTCATCGAGACTATTGACGGAACACCGTCATAAACATCAATTTCATTTTCTTACTGTTACTGTAGTGAATACATATCTTACCTTATTTTATGTGCTTACTACAGCCCATAAATTTAGAGGTCGATATTATAAGTAAGTAATGTTGCCATAGTGAAAATAAGACCAATGCTACAGTTATTCAAAAGGAATTGAAATATGATTAAATGTCAATAATTAGGGCATATTATTTGTATATTATAAATATAACTGTATATGCACATAAATATATGTGCAAATCGAAGTTTTACCTTAAAATCATAATGTTTATTAAATTATACTACAGGATAAAGTTCTGCAGAAACACCACAAAATATTTTAAGAGCATTAGTGGGATTGAAAAATTACAATTATCTGCAAAAACTAAACTTAGGCAACATTAAAATATATTAGTATATACATAATCAGCAATACAAGACGTTTTTATGCATAAAATTGAAGCAATACTGCAAAACCCTTACATTTTCAATTATTTTTGCAATTAAATTGTTTTCGTCAACAAGCTTTTTTATGTGAGAGTAGCAAACGAGCATGCTAACCACCTGATGGTAAGTGGTCGCAGCCCATAGACATCCACGTACGATCACAAATATGACTAAAACCCTATCCGAGCTCGAACATAGATGCGTTGCTACTCCTGAGGACTAAGATGACCGCCTGGCTTCAAAGTGTAACCGGCAACCGCACCTCTCCAGCCTGCTAATAAGTAATGCGTTACGGCGGATTATGAGGCCGGCGGTGGTACATCCCCGGTTGAACTATAGTTCTCCCACCTTTAAAATATATACCCAAGCTTATATGAATCTTACATATAACAACACATTATTGGAGAAAAACATGTTTATTTTATTATTATCCAATTATTAGTTAATATGTATATTATTTTTATGCAATATACGAAGATAATTTACTATGGCCAATGCAAGAATCTATGGCGATAAATAAAAAATTAAACTCATCTTCCATTTAATAAAAAAGTTTAAAAAAAACTGGCTTAGTTAGTTAGTTATTAAATTTTATCTTCAACTCACTCTCTAGAGGTCTATGAAAATATAGTTTTAAATAATAGATTTAGTGCCTTTAAACTGTGAAGCAATCGATATAATCAGAAGTGTAGTATATTGAAAGTTTATTTCGTTACACAGTCTCCTAGCGTTAGATACTTATTATTTACAAGACAGCAATTAAAATTACATTTTACAAACAGAATAAACTAAATAATTAACGTGGCTTAACCAATAATTTAAATTCGCTTTTAAAGTAATATCATCGCTGAATTCATACATTTTATGTAACGGATACACACGATTAACACTCTAACTGCGGCGTACACTGGTGTGTATCATTTAGACAACGTGTTTGTGAGTTGTACAAATCTGTATTGATTATGGGCAAACACCAACGCTCTTTACGTCGGCGCTATAAGAATGAAGGCGGACATTTCGTCTGTGTATTCGTGGATGCTAAATTGAGGCTAAAAATACAATATTTCTGTGAATTGTCGACGTATCTCCAGTCTAGAGAAAAGAGCTCCAGCTTAGTGCCGCCTCCGCAATCCTTGCTCTATGTTATATATAAGCGTCGCAATCAAGTATTTATTATTTTTATTTGCTGATATTTCGAACCAGTTGCTTGAGTCGTGGTCAAGGCTATCACGATTTAGCCGTGACCACGAGCCATGCAATAGTTCGAAATATAGCCAATAAGATACGTTAATCATGAGTACTCGTTAAATAAAATGTAATTTAATTTCGCGTTGTCTTTATAAACATATTCACAACCTCACACTTGATTTGCTTTGCAATTTTATAACCGCTTACCCCTTTTTATGATGCTTATTCCAAAAAGGTATTAAATTTGGACAAAATTTGTGCATTGGGACCTAACAACATCTTGCAAAAGCCATATATATCAAATCATAGTAACAGTATCTAGTGTTACCTTACATAGTCTGCACAGTACATAAAAACCAAATTATTCCTTATTGAATAAACAATATTTTTATTAACGCTTTCCCTGCGGCTACAACACTGCTGAGTAATTCTGGGCGCGACGCTTGCGGCTCCTACACACCTGTGTTGTACGGACACATTTGTATGGATTACGGGCGAACAAAAGTGCTGTATTTACGTCGGCGTTACAAGATTGGGGGCCGACATTACGTGTGTGTATTCGTAGATGATACACAGAAGCTCAAAAATACAATATTTCAGTAATTTGTCTGCGTATCTTCAGTCTAATCAGATAAGCTCCAGTTTAGGGCCGCCTCCCGGTATACTGACCCGATCATATATGTCCGCGCCGCAGTTAAAAAATATTTTTTTTTTTGGATTGAAGATTAAAGTTATTCCTTGTTATGCGTGTGATGATAATTATTCAATTAATCATCAATTACATAAGGCTCTTATAAAGCAACACCCTATTCCAATTTTCCAAAATGTTACATTTATAAACTACCTTAAAATAAGCTTGTTTGTAAGAGATGATAGTTAAGCCCCAAAGTCTTGTATTGAGCAGAAATGTTAAAAAGGATTTACATGTAATTCGACGTTCCATTATAAACAATTACATGAAAGTGGTACGCAATCAGTTTCGAGCACGTAACATATACTGAACCCAAAACTGAAATAACCTCGCAACCTACAACAGCAATAATTAACCCTTAAGTTATATTTAAGAAAAATATATAACGTATATTTAACCTTAAACAAACGGTAAAAAGTAATAAAGCGTTAAAACTGTCAACTGTACTTCTTGATGTGAGCGCGTCGCCATCTTGTTTATCTGAAATTTACATTTACAGTTATTATGTCGGAAATTTAGTGTAAATTATTTTAGAGTTTTCTATTTTCATTCCCGTATGATATATACCAAAATAAAATAAGTACTTTATAGTGTTTACATTAGGATGAAAATGTATTAAAAAATGTATGGATTAGGTGTAAAGGTTCCTAATAGATTTGTTAATGGTCGACATGTGTAAACGAACACAATAAAATAAAAGGAGAATATTTCAAAGCCTACTATATTTCTAAAAATAATTTCAAAAGAAGCTAGTTAATCGGTCATAACTTACAGTGATCGTAGTGATTTGTCGCACGAGATAATTTTATTTCATTTCAGGCTACAAAGTTTCAGAGATATATCGCTTCCATATACCGTGGGTGTAGCGGAGGGCGGCGGTCAGTCGCAGGCGCCCCGCAGCGGCGCGAGCGCGCGCGCCGTGTAGTTGCGCACGGGGCTGAAGGCGAAGGGCGGGAAGCGCGCGGGCGCCAGCTCGAAGGCGCTCCAGGCGCCGCGCCGCGCCGCCGCCGCGTAGCGCCGCCACGCCAGCTGCCAGTTGCGCCGCGCCCGCACCGCGCGCAGCTCCAGCTCCTGCGCGCCACGGACGCCGCTGTACTCGCACCGGCGCTTGTCGACTACGCTTACCGGTTATGCTTCTATATAGGCTTTAGATAGAACTTCGATTCCCCTTTGAAGAGGAAAAGAAAGGAAAAGTATGGAAAAGGATAGGGCTAATCGCACCGTGTGGACGGTGCTGTCTTAGAAACTAATACATTCATGAAGACACGTAACGGATAATCGAAGGAGGTACGAGATGGAAGAGAGGAAATAAATCTCTAGACGAAGTATGGTCTCACCATGTGAAAGGTCTGCTCGGGCTCGGGCTGCTTGCGCACGCGGAAGCGCGTGTTGGCGGGCGCCGTGCGCAAGCTCTTGTTCTCGCTCGCCTTCTTCACCACAATCACCACTTGCTACAAATAACCACAAATTACATCCACATTATTATATTAAACTCATAAAAAGCAACATCAACCGACAGTGTCAATATAACTTTCATATAATTTAGGGATATTGTAAACAACTCTATAACAATAAACCATATTTTAAAGTTTTGACTGCGGTACCTATATATTATATCGAATCAGTCTTGCGGGACGCGACACCAAGCTGGAGCTGTTTTCTTTAAATTAAAGTTAAATAAAACATGCAAGGTACCCGGTCGCCCACGAGGCGGTAGTGGCCGGCCATGATGCCCAGCGAGCCCTTGACGTGGCGCTGGCGCAGCTGCCCCACGCACGCCGCCGGCTCCTCCGCCGTCGTCCACGACAGCACCAGCCCCTCGGGGAAGAACCTGAAATTTACTTATTGTCATCACTATGGAACAGTAATGAACTGCTCCATTGACAGGAACGGGACATGGTAAAATTAGACTACGATCCTCCACGCCGAATAAGTGCAGATTGATAAAATTAAAACACCCTTTGAATACAGTATGGAGAAATTTCCCGCATACAAGTTTCCTCACGGTATTTCCTTCTACTGTTAAAACAAATAGACCTCCCGTATGAGATGCTGGAAACTTTGCCACTAGGCTGTCACTGTTTGTCCATAGTAATATATAAAAGTGTAAGCTTTGTCCGTTTGTTCTTTGTTTTGTTTATTTAAAGAGAAAACTACCGATTAAATCTTCAAATTTTCGAATTAAAAACTCTCGACACTTTTTTTAAGTCAGTTATTAATAATATACTCGTTTAATAAGCATAACATCACCTGAGGTAGCGGTAGTACTCGATGAGGTACCAGGGGCGGTAGGAGTGGTCCTGGAAGCTGGTCTCCCCGTGGCGCAGGTACGTGGTCTTGCTGATGTAGCAGCCGTTGAGGCGCAGGCGCGGCCGCTCCACGTACATCTGCCGCCACGAGGAGAAGCCGTTACTGCGCGGCGTGCCGCAGTCTATGCCCCATGTCCTGGATTTTATATATATATTTTTACAACAGAAAAAATGCATACAGTTCAGATGTTGTGATTGGTTTTGTAATGTACTGAGTCTATATCTGAGGTCATGTGGGAATTTCAATTTGTAGAGACAAAAGTAGTCTTCTAGTTTGTATGTACGCAGGAATATTTTTTTTTCGACTCTCTAAAACTAATCAAAACTATCACGCGCGGCGTCCGTACGAACGGACGTCGTCACTTCGTGCGTGCGTACATTCATTCGTGCATGCCTGTATGTGTGTGCGTGTTTGGGATGATGTCCTTGAAGGTGTATACGTTTTTTTTATCTGTGCAAGTAGACACATGTAAGTGTTTACATTTATATTTTTTAGAAGCTTACGTGTGTGTGTGTGTGTGTGCGATTGTATTTGCAAATTTGCATGCGTGTTGCTGTGCGTGAGCATGTTTGCATGACCGAATGCACGCGTGTGTGTGTGCGTGGCGCACCTGACGCAGAGCGCGCGCCACAGGTCGGGGTCGCGCGCGGCCACGTGCAGGCCGCGGCACACGGCGGCGCAGCGCTCCAGCGCGGCCGCGTCCAGCTCCGCGCTCACCACCCAGCGCAGCACCAGCTGCACCACCTCGTACGGCAGCCACGAAAAATGCCCTCCCTTCAAATATATATATTTTTTATAATGCAATGCAGCAAATGTGGTGACAAGATTAAAACTGATAAGAGGCACGTTTTTATAATTTATGTAGCGAAAATAGAGTTTACAGCCTGATGTCAATTGCCACACAATGATATAACATAACAGTCTGCATGTATAACAGGAATTAAAATTCTAATCTGAGAACTAACGTGAAAAACCTCAAAAATGAGAATTTAAGATGTGATAAACTTATTAACCTGAATAGAACAGGTAGAAAATCTGCTATAGGTCTAAAATGTGGCTATAGTGCCGCCACTTGCAAACGTCAAAGAGTTTATACAACTCTGTCTGACTGTTTGTAAAACTTATCAGATCATTAAATAGTACACCTCAGTACTAGCAACAAATAAGTAATCTCCTTCATATTGACAAAAGATTCCTGCAACTCCTATCAAACACTAAGTTCATTATAAATATCCAATGCAATGACCTCTTAACATACAGTAGATATTGCTTTTTGTCTAAGTTACATAACAAAATACTCCTTATACACCTTAGTAGGCACCTCCGGCTCGCAAAGGCAACCCTTCCTGGCCACGACTCGCTGCAGCCGCGTCAGTAGCTCTTCGCCCTCCACGGCATCTTCGTCTTCGCTGTCCACAGCGTTTTCTACGCGCAAAACTTCTTCAGGTTCAATTTCCTCTGTAAATGTATGCCATGTTTCTTAAACATTACATAACCGAGTAGACTCCTATTGCTATTTGTTTCTTTAACACAGAAACTACTGATTTATCTACCTCAAATTTTGTACACATATTGCCTGCAGATCTGGTCTTATTATAGGTTTATTATATTTTCCTTTTACCCTATACTACCCCCGCCCAGCTACGCTTGTGTAATAGAGTTTATATATACTTACATCATTTTCTTTTATATACATCCAGTCATTACCTAATTGCAAAAACTAGCAATTAGAATAATCTATTTCGTACCATGAGTGAATTACTATATTAAATTTAAGTATTAAATTTCTGGCCCAATTTACAAAAAAAAACTTATTATGCACCAAAACCTTTCTGAATCAGTCCACCTGTCGTTGAAGTTTGTGAGAAAATGCATCAAGTACTTTTTGAGTTAACATGAACAAACAGACAGACTTGATGGGGGCTCTATCTTTTATAATATTCTTTTTATTATGCAATACCTCTCAAATTTTTACTACATAAATAAATAGTTTATAGCCAAAGGCAAGCTTATATTTCTATAACATGTAAGTTAAAAGTAAAATATATTTGCATACTTACCAGTTGGGGTTTCACCCCTCAACTCGGAGCTCTCGTATAACCGTGTTTCCACATCCGGCATGATCTGGATCGCACGCTTGTAGTTCTGGATGGCCTCGTAAAGCTTGCCACCACGTTCCATCTCCACACCGCGTAGGAACAGCTGCTTCGCCTAAAAGATTTAAATATTACGTGGTCATTACTGGACATAGGGATACATATCCACATAGTATTCATATGGTGTAATTGAAATAGACTGAATCATTTCGTAACACTACAGCATATTGTCAGATAAAAAGTAGGATGTAGAACTGTATATCAACTGATGATTACTGAGAATTGAGGATATGAACATAGACATGTTCAGCTAACCTATTAATGGATGCATTCTGCAGATTGTTATAAATAGTTTGTCAGATAGTATATTTAAAATGTAGTGTTCATGAAAGGAAAATACTCTTTTACAGATAAATAGGCAGGGGCTGGATTAGTTCTGTTAGACTGTATTTCTCTGTGTTTTGTAATCTGTATTTTGTATTAACGAAATATAGTTATAAAATATTTTAATGTTGTATATTTCAAATACACACACAATACAATGTATATTGTATTTTAAATACATATGGGATAGTATTTTCTAATAGTATTTGTTTTTTCCCCAGTTCTGGTGATAATCGTAGTCAGGGCATAGAAAAGGAACATATATAATCTCTATATATATAATCTATATATAGACACTTCTCCAAAACGAAACACCTTACCAGTCGGTGGTAGTTTATTGACGTTCAAAAAGAATTCTGTAAAGAATCTACTTTGAATAAAAATATTTTGATTTTGATTTTTGATTTTTGATTCTAACAGAACTTACATACTATTAGAGTTTGCATTTAGATGTCCCTAAGCTGCAGTTACTGTTTACGACCATGAAGTTCCCCCTGTTTAGACTATCTAATATAAAAAATTAACATACTCTTTCCTCATCAGTGAGTGGCTCCTCAGGAATAACTTCCTGTGTAGTGGGCACAGGTCTTTCTCGCTGTGGAGATGGAGTGGCCTCCAGCTCTCGCTGCCACTGCTGGCGGAATGCTGACAATTCGTCCTCGGGGCCATTATTAGTCTATTAACAAAAGCAATGAATCAGTACCAAATGCACTAGTATATATTCTATAATTGTAAATATATATGTTGGAAAAGCAAAATACTTTCGGAAAACACAAATTTAAATATATGATAATTATTCTTACATTGTACTCACAAGATGGTAATCACATTGTACTATTTTTTTCCTCAAGGACATTTTGCTTGTACCATGCATGTAACCATATGATTTAAAATTATAAGATTAAAGTAACAAAGAATAACATTCTTTGATTTCCAAATGGACCACCAAGTCCATCTAAACGCACACCACTAGGATGTCATTTGTTTACACCATTGTATGTATGAGAGAGAACATATCGCTTCTTTGCTTCAATAATGTGTTATCTTAAAAAACACAATTTTACAGTAGAGCATTTTTTACTTAAAAAAAATTATTTCACTTAATTGTGTATTTTTTTTACGCTTATTGTAGATTACGTACAAACATTTAACACCTTAGCTACCTCAAATCAAACACGGAGACTTCAATTATCAAATAAAATAAAAACTTGAGTTTTCACACTTGTCACGTTATTGAAGCAAAGAAGGGATATAATAATAGTTTCAATGCAGCTAATTAGCCATATATGTGCATTCCATACCATAGTTATATCTATCTTATTTTGAAGGAAGGCAAATTGGCATTATCTAAATAATTTCATAGATGACACCTTGGTGTCCAGTTTATTCAATGCAGAATATAAATATGATAAACATGTTCAAAACCTGTTCATCATCTAATTCCAATAGTTCTAATGCCGCATGGGCTTCTAGCAGATCACCGGAGTGAGAGGAAGAAGAATCATCTTGCTCCTCGCCCTCACAGTCACTACCTGTCCCAGCGGCACCAGCCCCAGTTGCCTGAAAATATTTTATACCAAGATATATAAAATATATAACACCACAATTAAGATATAATAAACATATGGTAATTACTCTATCACTGGATATTATTTTCTTGGTTATTTGTATTGTAACTAAAATAGTAATTGGGAAATGTTGAGTTTGCCTTTCTTAACTAATACACCCGCTATGCAGCTGAATTGTTGAAGTTTTTGTTATCAAATTTACCAGAAAAATGTTTCATTACAATTGCATCTTATAGGATTTTTTCTATACTCCTGTAATTTATCAGAACATATTTTAGATAAAGATTGTTCCCTTAAATTCCTTACTTGAATTAACGAAACACTCCAAGGAGAAAGTATAATTACTAATTGGAATATCATTTAAACGTCTAATTTAAAATAGAATCGTGTGGGAGCATATTGAACTTCCATGTTTATATACAAATGTGAAATAAAAACATGCTTACCATTTTTAAAACTTACAATTGAAAAATGTACTAAATATATTAACAATTAACTCATAACATAATAATTAGGAACCAATTTGAGTATTTTCACTCAAATTAAAAGTGTTCTCTTTTCACTTTTTAATCATTCAATCAATTTTCATTTCAATTTATGCATTAATCACTGTCAATGTCAATGTCGAAATGAAATTGACGGCTTGGCGCCACAAGCCATTTGAATAAAAAGCAAGTATAGCAAAAGTTTACACATTGTACAGCTTTATACGTAATCAACAAGCAAACCAAACAAAACTGCGTACATTAAGAAAGATCAATATTTGAGAAGTTCGTGAATAGTTTGAAGCTGGCTGTTCCCAAGAAGAGGATACCCATTTTTTTTTTTAATTGTAACTAGATTGTGCACAGAATGGAGAAAATATGTTCCATTTTCTGTATAATAACGCTGCGATAATAATCAACTTACTTCGAATGAACTACATAAAACCAAAGGTTGTCTACGAAACAATAGATTTCGTTACTTTTAAATTGTGTGAAAAAGAAACATTTATGAGTTTAATCCTTTATTAATACGAATGCGAGTGAACAATTTTATATAATTGTAATGTGTATATTAATAACATTAGATTCGGCCTTCCCCTCGTATAATAAACTTTGAACAACTATCCAAAAATAAATTAAAAGCAATGTGTAAAAAAAGGCTAAAATTTGAAGAATTGATCCAAATGCCAATTGACCAGACTTAATGCTTTCGACACTTATAATAGTTGCTAATATAAAAGAAACCACCATATAAAAAATCATTGATATAAGATATATAATGAACAGTTTTTCTAAAAATATTAACCCTGCTACAATTAATATAATGTGACATGAGAAAATACATAAACCAAGCACACCATATATGTATTCTATTACTAAAGCTTGAGAAGATTGTAATCCATGACTCGTAAGAAGGCCCTTGCCGGCGGGACTAGCCAGATACAAGCACACAAATGTTGGAAGCAAACTCAGAAAAGCAATTATAAATACACTCGTTTTTACAGGAATACAATAACAACACTTATCCAATACAGGACAATATTCTAAAAGATTGTTTGTCATTTTTCAAACAAGACTATAATAAGTTTTCAATAACCTTGATTTATAATCACATTGTCTTATAAAATTTTATTAACACTTTTTTCATGAAGAATCTCATCATTTCGATATATTTTATTATAAATAAATTCAATCTTATATACATTGGCGTTTATAAATGTCTCATGTTACTTTTAATGTCAGTGCAATCTGCTTTAAACTTTGTGCATATAAGGCCTTATGATATAGATTTGGACTTTTTCATACTCTGTAATTAATTACTTAAACAGATGGCAGTAGGAACCATTTAATTTGTTTATAAGCATACAATTTGCAGTCTACTTTGAACTGCCAAATAAATCAATAAGTTTATGCAGTTTAACACGATACTGAATGTTTTATTACTCATTTAGATTTACAAAGTCCAAACTGTGTTTCTTTTAGGAATGGTCACAAGCTTGTCCCTATTAAGTATAAGCCATTAATTTTTTGACAAGTCTGTGAAACTTTCAATAAATAAAATTACAAATAAGGTTTACATAAATTAAAAGAAACGAAGCAGGCTCTGTGCCGAAAAGCATATTACTGGAAAGACTGATAATCATTGGCAAAGAAATGTTCACGAGTGAAGCCCATGTCAAGTTATAAGAAGCAACCCGCTCCATGGTTGCTGACCGTTAGTTGAATGCGGTAGTGCGTTCTTGACATAAACCGTTTGAAATAAGTATTTCCTGAACAAAATTACTAAAATACCGTTTATATATTTTTTTACGTATCCTACCATAGTTTTGTACGTTACCAATAAATATAAAATACTAAGAAAGCTACAAGAACAGAAATTATTAAATATCTACATACAATAATGATACCATATAAAAAAGTAATCTTACAGGCAATGATCTTCAAGATGTGACGTCATGCAAAAATGACAAATTAATTTGTCGTTGTCACTTCTCTTGTCAATGAGTCTTACAATATATTTTTCATTTTCACGAATAATTTGAATTTTCCCTTCTTAAAACATTTTTTGATGAAAATGCAGTTTAATTTAGTTAATGTGCATTAATTATTTGATGTATATAATATAAGTTTAATTTTTACACCTATTGTGGAGGATCTCTTTTCGAGGGTGTCGATCACATTCAAACAAAATGGTTAGTATTCTTATTTTTTTATGCCACTCGTGATTGTTATAGAACTTTGAGGTATTAGAAAAATCTGTAATATGAGAAAATAGAAAAGAATATAAATTTGCACCATGACTAATGTATAATTACACATACGGCTAAAACACTAGATTAACGTCGCTTGGTCATTTAAAATGATAGCATAATTTCTTCATGTCAACGCCGCCACAATTATTGCTATTGTGAAGTATTTTTTGCGTGGATAAGTGTGGTTTGTGACCGATTTCATGTGAGGCTATCATTTCAGTCTTTAAGAGCAGCCTCGCTTCTGTGATCGAGGTCTTTTTGAACTCTTCTATATGATTGGACATCTATATATCCAGAAATGACAGTGACCACACATTATTAGGTGGTCTCAGTGCTTATTTCCTACTCTTCAGCCAATCTCAAATATAACTGATATCCTTTCTGCAGTTGTATGTACATACAATTGTAATTGCTAAACTTGATGACTAAAATTGTCAAAGCGTAGTCGGCATCTGCAACTTTCGAAATTCCTAACATGAGTTGTTTCACAAGTAACCGGCACCTGCAACTTTCCTAATAAAGCGTAAGAGTTGCTTTACAACAATTTATGAGGGTTACAATTGTATGTTCTCATTTGATTGTATGTCATTGTATGTTCTACCACTTATGATCGTATATAACTCTTTCTTTTCAGATGCAATTCATGCTTTTGTTCAGCCGGCAAGGCAAACTCAGGCTGCAGAAGTGGTATGTAGCTCATCCTGACAAGCTGAAGAAAAAGATAACTAGAGAGCTGATTACAACAGTACTTGCTCGGAAGCCAAAAATGTGCTCGTTTCTCGAGTGGAAGGATGTCAAAGTTGTCTATAAAAGGTAATTTGTCTGATGTTATCATTAATGGAAGAAGAAAATGGATATGCAGTCCATTTGGTGTTAAGTAATTGTTGTAATCCCTGGATATAAATGTAGCTATAGATTTGTTATGAACATAAATTTTTTGAACATTTGGAATTGTAAAGGTGGGAGAACTATAGTTCGACCGGGGAGGTACTACTGCCGCCCTCATACTCCGCTGTAAAGCATTACTTGTGTTTCGGTTGGAGAGGTGCGTTGCCGGCGACACTTTGAAGTGAGGCGACTATCTTAGCAAGAGTAGCAACACATCTATGTTCGAGCTCAGATCTTAGTTGTATTTATGGTTGCATGTGGATGTCTATCGGTTGCGACTATTTAACATTGGGTGCTTTGCATGCTCATATGCTCTACTCTTCTCACCTTAAAAAAAACAGGGTTTGTTTGTAGTAAAAAAGGTAATTTTAAAAGGTGATTTAAAAAGTAATGTCTCTTGTAGATATGCATCACTGTACTTCTGCTGTGCAATGGAGCAAGAGGACAACGAGCTGCTGACATTGGAGCTAATACACCGTTATGTTGAATTACTTGACAAGTACTTTGGCAGTGTAAGTATATATGTACATCCATTTCAATGATATGAAATGTAATTTTATTTCTAAGTAGACGAAAGAAAAAACAGTTATTGTATAATCTGTAGAAAGTATGATAGGATATGATATGCTTGTCACCACATCTACCAAAGCAGGCATACTTTCACCAACTTTTTACTAGCTTATTTTAAATAAGAAAATATCAAAAGTTA
The DNA here is from genome assembly GCA_018251015.1 of Phocides pigmalion okeechobee. Taxonomy (NCBI): domain Eukaryota; kingdom Metazoa; phylum Arthropoda; class Insecta; order Lepidoptera; family Hesperiidae; genus Phocides; species Phocides pigmalion. Next base: position 18,287 of record DWON01000206.1, read on the forward strand.
GCACCTAAATTCTACTATTTTTTTCAAAACCTAATTGATGTATGGTTGCGTCCACACATATCGGAGGTTTATATCTTGAGAAAGGATTTTATTACCTGAGTAAAATACATAAATATGTGATATTGTAAGTATTGTTTGTGGATTTGTGTTTTAGAGTTTCTTTCATTGTTTCTTCTCCAAAACTTTTTTTTTTATGAAAAAGTAAGAATGCATGCAGGCCACCTGATGTTAAGTGGTCACTGCAGCCCATGGACAACCATGTCCAATCTCAAATCAAATAGGTAGTTCTATTTAATGGACGCGGATGCGTTCCTACTCTAGAAGACTAAGATGGTTGCCCCCAATATTGTGTGTCCGGCAACCACACCTCCCCAACCGAAACACAATACATGAAGAACATGTTGCCTTACGACAGTTTATGAGGGTAGCGGTGGTGCTACACCTGGCGAGCTCAAATGGCTCTACCACCTTTAAAATGTTCTTATGTGTTGTTTTTAATTTTTTGATGTTCAAAAATAATTTAAGGATCTTATTTTAATTATTTTATTTTTATTACAATGCAAATGTAAATAAGTTTTGCAATAATTCTATATATCATTGATTTGCAGGTATGTGAGTTGGATATCATCTTCAATTTTGAGAAGGCATACTTCATATTGGATGAGCTGGTGCTTGGCGGGGAGCTGCAGGAGACCAGCAAGAAGAATGTTCTGAAGGCGATCGCTGCACAGGACTTGCTGCAAGAGGTCAGTAGCCAGGACAATGAACTTGTGTAATATGTCGCACTTATGCAACACTTGTGTTGAGAGTGGTATTATAGGAATTATATGAATTTGAATAAATGTAACATATGTACACTTTTGTAGAAGTAATACAAAGAGTATCAAGTAAAAGTCGTTAAACTTATAATTACATATTGTATTATATATTATAATGTAAATATATTATAATATTGCCCGTGACTTGCTTTTACTGTTACACAATATATATTTTTATATGATATATGAATTCTAAATATTTTGACTATGAAAAACCAAGTTATGACATGTCATCTAAATTCGTCTTTTTATTGTGTTAAAATTGATTTCATTTTTCCAAAGTTTTTGAAACTATAGAGGATATGTGTTTTGGCCGGACCCAGTTAATAAAGTAATTGTGTTTGAGCTCTTCCCTACTTCCTAACGTAATTTTGCATATATAAATACAGTATATATAATCAGTTATTTATTACAGGGATGTACGCATTTATTAGATATGATTGTCAAATACAGAATTATATATTAAATTATTTTTATATAATTATATATTGAGCAATATAATACCACTCTTAACATATTACACATTTGCGGATTTTTGGTTTTTGGGACGTTGGTTTTGGAGAAAATTTGTTACACCTTCAATGGATTGAGGCTTCATTTTATACTAAAACTTGCCTAATTTTAAACTTTACTACTGTCTCATGTTATGTCTAAAATGGCATTTATATTATTGTTTTGTTTAAAATACTTGAAAACATATATTTATATAAGTTCAAATATAACTTGTAGCTGAAAACTATGAGATCAGTAGATCTGTTCCTGAAATCTAAGATTACTATCTAATAGAGTTTAGAACATATCCGACTAATGAATAAATTATTTGATTATAGTTATATAAATTTAGATAACCACACGTCAATAGAAGCTCTATTAATAATAGTAGATTGCTAAAAATTTGAACATTTCCTATTAAATACTATATTGGTTCTAGTCAGTGGATTCTTCTGATACATATCGCTCTGTACGAATATATACTAACTACATAAATTATCGTTATTAGAAACATATGTTACTTATTAGGAATTGAGTATCATAAAAATAGTTAAAAACTACTTTGATTATACCATATGCAGATATATGATAGAAGTATTTTGTAATGTGGTATTGATCTGTGTAAAATAGCCATTTATTTCTATATTTGATATTTTTGTGACATATCGTAGACCATGTCTAGTTGTATGACTAAGTGACTAGATAAAGTTGAAATAATTTTAAGCTTTACATTTCAAACAACAGCCACTGATTTCTACAATTATGTCTTATAATCAATTTTAAATATTTTATAAACATACAATATTATTTATTTAAAACATTGTTATTATCTTGTAGATAATATATATTGATTAATATTACACATATTTGCATATGGTTAAGGAAAAAAATTGTCCGTAATTAAAAATACATTTAATTATAGAGTAATGTGGACCAGTTTGATAGGACAGTGGCCTCAGTAGTGCCTTTTGATTGATATTAGATATTTTAAATATCATTAGATTTAATATAGGAGCACTGCCTAATAAATACATGATATGTAAATCATGAGAACATATCAGTAAAAAATAATTAAATGAGCTTGTAACTGTAGTCCTTATAAATATTGTGTGAACATGGAAAAAAAAAATGTTTTTAATATTATAGTGTTAATGTAGCTCGATGTCTTAAAATTCTATCAAAATTTTGAATATAATATGAAAAACTAAGCAGAATGTAGAATACATTTAACTGAAGCTAAAATGTTACCACACACAAAAATACTCTTAACTGTATATACACCAGAGATTATTGTCTCTCAGCAGAGACAATCAGATGCCTATTCCCCGTTTCCCCAATCTTGCACTGCACAGCTAATATTGTTTTGTGTTTTGGTGTGACGTTTGCATGCACTGGTGGCGGTCAGGACCTGAACGAAGGACTCTTGCACTGATGAACCCAACAGATAAATATGCTAATGTACTTTCAGCTTCGCTTTTAATTCACTACACAAACATAGACACGTCATATTTTCATAGAAAAAATTGATATGCTTAGAGGGTGTGTATTAATTATGTGAGGCGGGTAGAGATGAGAGGGGTCAAGCCGAATCTCACCCATCACAGGTACAGAGAGAGAGGAGGAGGGGTATCGGCAAATAAAATATTATTTTATTTTCTGGAAGAGAATGAGTAAAATTTTAAAATTAGATAGATATTAAGTGAAACAAGATTCTACATTACAAATAAATATTTTGAATAATCTCAAGTGGGATTTGGGGGAGAGATTCGAGCCAAATGACATGACCTGTCACCATTGCGAGAGGGTGGTCAAAAAATCGAAAAATTCCACTCACGTAATTAACGAATGCCGTAATTAAGAAATGATGCCGTAATTTAGAACATTTTTTACGAACAAGTGAACATCTACAAACATATATACATATATGTCATAGATACATGTATTTTATAGCGACAGAGTAGCGCTGTTGTGATCTATTCTGAAGGGAATTGTACCGTAGAATCACTTTTTTAAATACTCCATTTTAGTCCTCCTAGCAGTTGTGATTGACTGCAAATGACTCTACTACGTGGAGTTATAATAGACATCCTGTGGTGGCATGTGGTGATTTAACAGCAGACGAGCTACATGCTCATTAGCAAAACCCATCGCATAAAAAAGTTGAAAATCATTGTAGTTAGAAATTTATATTTGGAGTATAATATGTATCTCATTTTTATTACCTAATATATAATTGACAAAAACTGCAAAGAGATTGCGCAGTAAAATAATAATGTACACAAATGTATTTTTATTATGCCTAAAATATCGAAATCAACGCACTTACACTTACACTTACAAACGAGAACATGTAAGACCTCAAGACTAGCGACGCATTTATATACGACCTCACATAGTATTTGTCCTGTTTGAGGTTCTATGTGGATGTCTACGGACTGCAGCGACTATTTGACATCAGGTAGTCTACATGCCCGTTACCTATTCATCTCACATAAAAACACACACAAAAATAAAGCCAAGTAATATTATTTTGAAATATGCCTTAAATAATAAAAATATGCCATATATAAGGTAATAGTTTCATGTTGAGTCCTATCAGTTGTGTTCCATCCCGTATCGCCACTATCTTTAGTTATTATTCATGCAACGCCGTAATATAGTTGATTAGAGATTATTTAAGTAGTGATTTAGCAATGTGTACTAAGGGGCCCTAAACAAATGCCAACACATACTAAGGGACTCATAAGATGATACAAAGTAGCCAAAACTACCGAATCATTGATTTATAAGAGAAGGCTTTCATTCACTTTCAAATAAAATTCCCATTTTTAGATGTTATAGCGCATAAAAATCTGAGAAAGAAAATATCTCAATCTTCAATATTATAGCAATTTTCGTCCAGGTAAATAGTAGTAATTAATTAAATATCTAGAATTCTGAATGTCTATTGAAAATCCTGTAACTGACAGAGAAGTTCTTAATATTGGTATGTATATGGAATAAAAACTATAAATCCAAAATTTTAAATAGATTTTTTTAAATATCGCATAAATTTCTAAACGGTAATCAGCCTCTTAACGCTTACTTTTTGTTTAATCTCGGTTATAACACGAGAAATTAATGTACCGTCGTCGTCGTCTACCTCTCGATAATTTGAGTAAATTAAATACAGTAAATTATTCGGAATTTATATTGTTCTAATAGATATCACTGCCACACTTATTGTTGCCTTGTACCAACAATATGTTGCAGCTATGTTATGGTCTTAAGGGTGAAGATATAGTGAACCATACACTTATTTTTTATAATAGTATGAGGTATACCAATCCAACTTAGATCTTCGGAGTAACAACATGTCTATACAACTGAATCTGTCTTAAATAGATAACTTTAAACTAGGTTCCCTGTGTACTTAGTTATTTACAAACATCCATTTAACATGCCCCTGTTTCCTGCCCAAGAGAAACATTTAAAAAGAATAGATGAAAATGATTTCAAGAAATATTGTTTTTTTTTTATATTGCAGCTAATTTTTTACTTCATGCAGTATTATTGTGATTTTAAAACCGCCTGCTTCTTTTTTGCCTGCGCTTCATTGATGCATGCTATTTATTGTGATATTGGTTAATATGTTTCCTTATGTACTTATTCTTGTTTTTACACGAATGCAACTGTGTATTACTTAGAGGCCGAATAAACATTCCGTTACAAGAAAGCTTAGGGAGATAGGAGAATATTGCAAAAGCAGTGTTTATAAACGTAATATATATAATTATTGTTGAGCTGTTTTTTTTTAATTGAGAAGTGGATTTCGTTTTTAACAAATTAAAAAAATTAAGGAGGTTCGGTTATGTATTTTTTAGTTTTTAATTTTTATAACACATTTATAAAATCCATTTTTTTAACTGATTTGGATATTTTTTTATTTAGAATGGTATGCTTTCAGTTTGATTAATTTAAAATTTGAATTACTGAACAAATCGGGGATGAAATTTTACATTGTAAGTTTGAAATAATGAGCAATATATCTATGAATACAATATATCCAAATAAATTATTATATTTCAAAGAAATTGGCACCTTTAAGGGGGAGTAAGATTTTCTGCCGTAAAGCAACATATTCTTCGTGTATTGTGTTTCGGTTGGGGAGGTGTGGTTGCCGGATACACGTTATTGGAAGCGACCATCTTAGTCCTCAAGAGTAGGAACGCATCCGCGTCCATCCTCAAATAGAACTTCTGTTCTATTTGAGGATGGACGTGGTTGTCCACGTGCTGCAGTGACCACTTAACATCAGGTGGCCTGCATGCCCGTTTCTTACTCTTTCATAATAATAAAAAAAAGATGCGAGATGCAATTTCTTAAAAGTATTTTTTTAGTAAAATTTTAGATTTTTAATTTAAATGCATTTTTGTAGTTAATTCAGAACTACTTTCGACGTTACAGCTTAATTTATATATGCTCAGTACGTACTGCCATTGAATTTGCAATTAGTTATGAAGCAAAGTAGGTAATGTTATCAATAAATAGTTATTTATTCTTAAACACATGAAGGTAGACATTCATTCATTACGAAGCGCGGCCATTTTCAAAAGCAGAGCTATTTCATTTATTATTAGTTACATGGCCAAATGCTGCAGGTACGACACAAAATTCCGACATTTACAACATTCCTACAATATTATTACAAATCCATCCATATTGTATATCATATTGATATTGATAAATATACAGGTATATAAAATGTTGGCAGTAATATTTTGTGCGCATTTTCCAGACATTAAGTAGTCACAATATTGACCGCTTAGTAACCGTCAATTGTTATTATAAATAATATTGAGTATTTATTCAACCATTCACTGATATTGCATGTTTGTTGGCTATTGCAACAAAGAAGTCTTAGATTATCCTTATTTTAAAAGTGAGAGAAATATAGTTCGACCGGGGAGGTACCACCGCCACCCTCATAATCCGCCGTAAAGAATTACTTGTGTTTCGGTTGGAGAAGTGCGATTGCTGGCTACACTTTGAAGCGAGGCGATCATTTTAGTCCTCAGGAGTAGCAACACATCTACGTTCGAGTTCAGATAGGATTTCGGTCGAGTTTGTGGTTGTACGTGGATGTCTACGGGCTGCGACTACTTAACATCAGGTGGTTTGCATGCTCGTTTGCTAATCTCCTCTAGAAAAAACCCATATTGTATGATCTAAGGACATAGTACTCATATTAATATTCAGTTATCAAGTTGGTATTGGTGCTACCGTATTAATTGTATCAGATATATTGTATTTATTTAAATAGTGTTCGGTTTGTGACATGAATAGTGTCGTTACTTGTATGAACATTGCTTCGTATATGTGTAGTTTAGCGATTGACAATTGTACGTTTGTTCAGCGCACTGTTTTATTGAAGTTGGTTTTAAACTAGTATTATCGCGGTATTTATATATTTTACCATGTACCGGGTACTAAAAATTAACGATTTTCTATTTTTAATGCCACGTGGTCACTAGCCATGCAACTGGTTCGAAATATCGGCACCCAAAATTCAATTATCGTTAATCGTGTGAGTACACGGTAAATAGTAAAATTTGTTAAACTTGACAATCGTCATCTTTAAGCCATGGAGGCGTTTCTGTAAAGACAATTTTTCAAGACACATAATAACTAATATAGTTGGCACTAATTTACTTTGTACTACTTTGTCGTATTTTTCAAAAAAGTAGTACCCATAATTATGAAATAAATTAGTGTCAATATGGCTAAAAGTAGAAAGGAGTAACAATAATAAAATTCGTTTTTTTTACGCCCTCATAGTTTGAAGCTCGCGGCGTTTTTTATCAGACCATTATTTTACCCGAATATATTAATGCATTTATGATGTTGATGTCGTAAAATGATAGTTTATTATTCCAAATGTCTAAAACATATTTGATAAAACAGTGTTCGCATTTGTATTGTCAGGCTGTTTGCGCATTTAATGTAATGGGATGTCGAAATACATGGATTTTCAACTAAAATTCTGTTTTCTTGCATGAGATACCCGTTCCTAATCCAAGTTACCATAGCCCCAATTTGTAACTAGCTCATATTTACATTAATATGGAATGTATTTTTATCTATTTAGATCCATTCATTCAGTAGATAACACTACTTAATGTACTTTCATATTTATAAGAGCATGTCAGATCTTCCACTAATATTTTGTGATAAAATATTTGTTGAATGAAAAATTGGTGCTATGGTGTTCCTATGAAGGTGTGGTTGTGCTGTTTGCGACCAAATGTTTGGCAAATGAATGCTTTTCAAAGACAATGTGGTGTGGATTTAAATATATAATTGCTATATAAATTAACAGCATGCACATATGCAAATAACTAACATAATATATGATTATATTCTTTAATCATACAAATTTGACGCTAATTCCATCGTGCTTCAATTTAAATTTTCGCTTTAAGGTATATTGAGTTTGATAAAAATATTATCGTTCTTGAATTGCTAAATAGATAAATGATTACGTAGATTATTAGGAAACCGTCATACTCTGTTTTAGAATGTAATGTTAAACAAAAAAAAAGGATATAATAATGAAAGCGCACGTGAATGAATGTTTTCTGAATACTTTTCATAAGTTTCTACTAATTTAAGTATGATGTAGATACTGCATTTAATAAATAGATTACCAATAAACTAAAAAAATACCATTTTAGGTACGCAAATGGCTACAAAATATACTAAAAGCGTAATTCAAGTTTGAATTTTATTATTTTGAATACTTAAAATAACTCTACTTTTCAATTAATGAAGGATTAAAGAAAGGAAATCGATAATTTACTTGAATATAAATCCGGGCAAAGAGACAGCCCTTCAGACACAAATAATCATAATAATTTGTATTTATATGTGATGATAGTACCATAAGCGTGAAGACGGAGGGTGGAAAGGGATCCTTAAAATGTCAATTCCCACAGTAACAAAAATTAGCTACGCCAATAACCGTAGGATACGAAAATTTAGAGGTTAGGACGTCCCCGTTGCGTGAAGGTAAGAAACCTCCACTAGCTTGTACGTTTGAGCCCATTCAAATTGGGCTATGTTTGAATAACCCTCGCGTTATGGGGTGTGCACTAGGACGAGACAGTGGACGCGGCGCTGCGGGAAGTGGGGCTGCTCTGAGGCCGCCGCGCGCCGTCGCGACACCGCCCCTCACCGGCGGGCACGGAAGGGTTTTACTTCATTTCAGTGGGCTTTTATTGTCTCATGTTTACTTGAAAGACTGCTTTTGAGATAATAAATATATTTTTTTTCTACCAGTTTTTAGCTTTTAAACAACTAAATAATTAAAATCCTGTCCTATTGCTTATTTTTACTAAATACTTTAGACCTAAAAATTATAACGATAGTCACGGTCTCCATCACCTCGAATAACAAAAAAATACAACGAAAATCTATATAGAAATTAATGTATTTTTAACCCGACAGCAGCCTTTCAGTTGTCAATGTAATTTATTACTTGTAAAATTTGATTTTACAACTTTAATAATAAAGTTCATCAATTGTTTTAATAAAAAAAAGTGGGCTTACACTTTACATTGTAAATTTTATACGAAAGTAATAACTTTAAGAGGATTTTAATAATCTACTTATGGCGTAAGTGTACACCAGTTTCGTCGTAACTGATCTTGTTATTGTTCATGAAAACTGACAATACACGTTTCGAATACGGAATATAGTAAAAAATAATTAGTTTAATTTTCAGTCGACAATCGTACAATTGCCGGTTAATTTGACCTTAAAAGGGGGCGCCCATTGATTACGTGAGTTTTAGGGGAAAGAGGTCAAGATGAATCTTACCCAATGTCACGTGGAGGAGAGAGGAGAGATACGGCAAATGTCACGTTAAAATTTGATGCAAATAGTGGCAATACGGTATTACCAACGTATTTACACTAAAAACACAAATTTATAAATATTACATGTGACATGTTCGGTCCTATCAAATACACAATGTCTTACCAATAGACAAAGAACTGTGAAAATCGCTTCACGTAAATAATGGACCCTTCTTAATGTACGCAAAATACAACTTCCAATGTATTCATAATAATGCACTACGGAAGCGACTCTACTTCTGCGACTGTTGCATCATACAGACTTCTGTATTTTCTGTCTTTCAATATAAACTTACATTTATGATTTGTTATGACAATTAATGAAGCTAATTTAATTTGTTTCCCAGTAAACTTATGTATAATATGTTATTTACTTTTGTAAGTATTCATTTTTAAATATGTATTAGATGGAATTTGGACTTATAAAGAAATAATTCGGGAACAATTAATTGACAATTTAAATTACGTTTTTAGAATATCTCGACACGACATACAATGGATTAATGATTAATTAGATAATTTGTTTGCCCTAAAAAAAATCTACATTTTCTAAACCAAAGTGGACCAATTGTATCTGTATATTTTTGTCTGAATATGTTAAAATTATAACATATATGAAGTTTAAAAAAACTTTTTATGTTATTTTATTCAGTTAAAAGTATACTATTTAACCGCTTGCCATTATACATTCGTGGGTAACAATGATGATTAAAAACGTGTGTGTGTACTTATGTACGCACGTGAGTTATACTTCTTTGGCGTAACAAGATAAAAATCTGCCTAAAAATTCTATCGTTCGGCTTATCCTACGTTTGTAGAGAAAACGACACTAACTATAGAAATAAAGGTATTTAACATATTGAAAGAAAGTTTTATTATAACGCATTATCTAGTTAAATTAATTTTTTTTAAATATCATAAATAAATAAATTATTTTTAATTGTGTGTCCCTTCGCAACATATCGAATTAGCTATAATAACGTTGTTACTACAAAATTAGCTAATTTCATTTCGGTTTTTCGTAACGATTTGCGCGTCCATCGTAAAAATTTACTCTCATATTTTTTCCCTAACGCGCCAAAAGAAGTATAACTTCGAAAAATGGATTTTGGATTGCTGATTATGGATAGTTAGTGCCTATATGGACAATGGACAATGCACACCATTTTTAAACGACTTCAAACAAAAGTTCTCAATTTACAAGATGTAATCTTTGAAATTATCAGATTTTCTTTACTATAATTCCTTTGTTTGATAATATTTAACTTGTATATCAGATGAGACCTTATTTCGTATATTTACTCTCCTCTTGGGGACTGCATGTTAGTCCAGTTATGTCATATCATGAGATGAGCACGAGTATTTGTTGTCAGAATGTAAAATTATATATTGAAGTATGTGTGTATGGTTATCAGTTTTCTGGTCCCCAGTGTACAGACTACCTCGCGTAGAATCAGATGGTGTGTGAATCAGCCCTAGAAAATGTAACTTCTATTATTCAGAACATACTTATACTAATTCCAGTTATTTAATTTGATCAGCATTCCAAAAGCCAGGGGTAATTCTAATGAAATTCCTATATATATTTAATAACTTGAAATATGTAGGCTAGAAGATATATTTTTGTTGACTTTATAAAATGTTTTATATTTCTTTGGGCAATTATTTGCCAAGATTTTTTGAAATTAAAATTCGAATTTATTTTATATTGAAGTTGAATTCTTTGAGAAAAGTTTATTTTATTATCTTACGTTTGCTTTTTTGTTGATTTTTCTTATTTTATTTCATTAAATTTAATTTTTAAGTTCTCATGAATTTTGAGTTTGAAGTTGTTTTTATACAATTTTGTTAAAAATATTATAATCCTTGTGAATATTGTAAATTAACTTCATATGTGCATACCATTAAATCTACTTGTGTTGTCATATGAGAGATGTATAGTGTCACCATTTTTTGATTCCACCGCTTTCGTATATTACAAAATGCAAGTTAATTTGCGTTTGAAATACGTGCTAAAAATATTATTTGGAGGCTTATCACCATTTTTTAAACCTATCGTGTATAAAAATAATTTGATTTTTCATAGTTGGCATATTGTTTCAAATAAAGAATAATTGTCTATTCGTCACCATACGAAGAGGATCATACTTTGTTAATTATTTTCATATAAATGTCATCCAGTAAGTAAATTATAGTTTTATTTGTCTCTTTCCAATTATACGTTATTGTATGTTTTATTTCAGTATCGTTTTTACTGGAGAGCATAATCTTGATCCTCGGCACTATGAACGAGAAGTTAATCTTGTTTGAGGTTGTATATATGCCCATAGGCTGCAGCGGCTTACGTTATGTGGCCTGCATGCTCGGTTGCTACGTTTCACACCATAAAAAAATCAAAATATCAAATTTTATAGTAACCTGTTATTTATGTTTAAGAAATGGTAGTAAAGCCCAAAGTTTCTGTACTGGACACCAGTCTCACATAGGACAACGTGACCTCTATCTTTTATACTAATATATAGATTCGCAAACTGTGTTGTTGTTTTTGTACTAAACGCCCGAAAGAATCTCCGTTCTATTTATAAAGAACAGAACAATGTCATTACTAATGTTATCATGAAATATTTTTAATTTGTAACTGTCGTAAAGACAACCATATATAATTTTTAACATAATTTAAATGGATAAATAAAGTTAAATAAAATTCCAAGTATATATACTGTTTAAAAGAAAATGTATCGAAAAGTTAATTTCTGTTAAAAATACGGTATTGTCGCATAGCTTGTCGTTAAAAGTAGTTGCGAATATTTTTCCCCACTTGTGACGTGACATTACCGCGGTGCCGATTAGCGATGCTCGGTCTAACACGACCACGAGCGACACTGGCTCAGTGATGACCCTTGTTGCAGGAGGAGACACCGCAGGGCTTCTTCGAGGACCACGGCCTCGGCTAAGGGACCTGCGAGGCGGCCGCCGAAACGGAGACAACGTAGATTAATTAGATGATAAAGGTAAATTAATGTTTTGTAGGACTTACAACATTCAATAGTTAATTTTAAACTCAACTAAAACGTGGAAATTCTTTCGTCGAACTTTCGCGTGTCGCATTTTGCCGTTCAAAAGGAATTCTGTAAACGTTATATTGAATGGAAATATTCAATGTTAAATATGTATCTTGAAGCATTTTATATCCGTTATAAGCATTTATATAATTGGCATTCCATACATAGAATTTTGTTTATCGTGAAGCTGTATTACGTATAAAACTAAATACGTTTCACAAATACATTGAGTACACTACATTATATGTATATCTCCATAAAGGGAAGAAATTATGACTAGGATGTGTATCTTTTCATAAAAGTTCGACTGCGGTGGCACTAATGTCTATCCTTTACAACTGGGTAATGCGTATGTGTGCTGGTCTGACGGGCGAGGTAATGTAGGTTCAGGAACAACAATGCATAAACTCGTATGTATATCGTAAACATCAAGTCGGGCCGGAGTGTAACAGAAAATCTTATTACTTTTTAAGAAAACCAAATGTTTATTTTTTTCATTAAAGAAAAATGCAAAGTTAACTTCTGTACTAGTTACTTAATTAACCCTTACCACACCTTTCAATCTAGACACACATTACCGTATACTCGATGATACCCTTGTTCTTGATTAAGAAATAAATATTTTGGTGCCAGTAACTCACATTTGTAATAGCGTTGTTGAATTAAAGTTTAAATGTTTATAGAAATAATGTATAATGAATCGTTTCCCCTGTTCTACGTTACGTTCCCGAAAGTATTAATTAATTTAAAACTATATTATTACTAGGTTAGGGTTGTTAGTGTTAGTTAAGCTGGATTTATATCTGTTTGATGGGACGTGTCGTGTGGGCTCTGACGTCATAAGTGGTACAATGTTGACATTTATAATATGATGTGTTGTGACTTACTGACGAGTTACAATTTGGCGCATACTATTTCCAACCACTCGGATGCAAAATGAGATTGTTTCTGATGCGACACTTCACAAGCTATCATATCATATAGCATATAACTAATATAAACAGTAGTCTTTACCATAGGGATACATGAGGTCCTGTCATGAAGACCCCGAAAGACCAATAAATTCGTTTACACGAAACTCGAGTTCAATTTATCTATGTTTATGTAATGTGTCTAAATTTTAATGTCGATAGTTTATATCAGATTCTTTTTTTTTCAGTGAACAATGTCAAACAAATGAAGTTTATAGTAAAAACCAAAACAGCCTCTAGTTTTTCATTATTTTTGATTATTAACACTGGCTGAAGTCAGCGTTGCGGGTGGCGGCATTAGATTTGTATGAACACAAGAATTGTTTGCAAACCGCACGCGTCACGCGAATTAAAACAGAAACAGGTTTGCCCTTTCACAGCCACAGCCGGCTATACCCGACAAATAGTTTTGGACGTTCAAACGCCAATGTCGGGTAATGCCGACACAAACGTTATGCAAAAATAAAACTGTTAATGCAACATTTTTCGCTGTATTTTTATCGCTGTATTTATACCTTGTCCACCAATGTTTATTTAGTATATTGTTACACTTTCCCCAATCGGCATTTATATATCGTTAAATGTCTTTCGCAACATTATGCGAAATTACGCCTAAAGGCTCTGGCGCTGGGTTCACGCGAAGTGAGTAAAAACTTGGCGGTGAAAGGTTTAAGGGGTTGACTTTCAACGGCGTCCCAAGAGCGCCCATGAGTTCCAGTAATCCCCAAGACGTCTGGCAATATAATCGTCTCTATACAAAATGTATAAAATCGGTAACGTTCTGACATCACGACACACGGCAGACAAATATAAATCCAACTATAGTTGTATGTTGTATTCAGACGCATAATTCCACGCTTGTTGTATTAGACACTATGTTACACTTTATATCTTTTTATCTTTTCTAAGACTTGTTGCCTTAAGGTGTTATCGTTTCTCTGGTTAACTGTTGTCAACGTTATTGTGCCAAACATTAATTAAACAAAATTTATTTTTAAATTATGTGACAAAAATGTTATTGGTAACACATTGTAATTGTACGCTGAACAATTGTAACTTCCTTTGAATATACAGATAAAATATTTTAAATAATATAAATGTTTGCAATACTATTGTTCCATGTTTTTCCAGAAATCACCCAAATTGATGACCTGAGATGGTATACTAAATGCTTTGTTTAACATGTAAAAAGTAAGCATTGCAATCTCTCCATATCTGGTTCCATATCTGTTTCGTGTTTTGGAAATTCTACAACAAAACCTTTGTATTGGCCTAAAAGACAACTTCCAATGTACGCATTAAATATATGTACTTATTTATATTAAATAAAGTATAAACTGCAATTACGAATTTTCATTTCTGTAGTAAAACAACTCAGTTATTAAAAAAGATTATATTTTCCAATAGATCACTGATATTAAAATTACACATTACATCATAATCATTGTATAAAAGCAGGTAAATATCTCGAAATTAGACTCTCAGTCTTGTTGATACCATAAAATACAGTGCCTAAATACAAATTCCAAGTGCATTAAAAACACATCACTAACATCTAGCGCCAGAACAACCAAAGTACAGCGGGTGTACTTCGCTGTGGCGTCACTTAAAATAAGATTATAAAAAATAGATTATGATAATTTCATTGAGATAACATTGAATTGTGTTTGTACTTTTGTATACTTTTCCTAATTTAATAATATCAAGCAGCATGCAATACAGCATTATATCAAATATTAATGTTTGACGATATATTTTAAGAATATTTCTTTATAATTGAACACATTCAATTTTACCGGAATGAAATATTTATTACATTGAATGAAATTAAAATGAATTATTAGAATTGGAATTGTCGCCATTGGATTTCCCCTCGGGGGTGGACTTGAGTTGTTCCGCGGTGGCGGGCGCGGCGTCGGGGCTGGCGGGCGTGCGCGGCGGCGCGGGCGCGGGCGCGCGCGGCGCCTGCTGCGGCGCCTGCTGCGGCTCGCGCTGCTGCTCCCGCTGCTGCTGCTCGCTGGTCACCTTGGCCAGGTGCAGCGCCGCCAGGAGCGCGGTGATGTAGCGCCGAACGTCTAGTTCCACACCTGAGTCAAAAAGTTATCGTTAAAATGGCAGTTACCATACTAACTCACTTTTACGATTAGTAATTAGATACGCTGAAGATAATAATGTCTTATGTCCATAGTTACAAGTTTTAAATCAAATTCATTCTGCAAATTTGTAGAGCGACCTAAATATAACAAAAATCTTTACGATGTCTCTATGAAGCCAGCAGTACCAAACCTGCATTATAAAAGCAGAGAACCCTTTATTACTTTTAATAAAGGTGACCTTTTTACCAATCCTTAAAAACAAAAACAACACTAAAACAAATAATGCTTTTCTCCAGCAAGTAACAACACAATAGTGACAGATCTCCCTTAAGTCTTCTCCTATTGAAGTTACAGATGTCCATCGGTCGTATTAACTTAAGTTTACTAAAAAGGCAATTGTAAATTTGATATAGTTGTATTCACTTACCAGATTTCCTCAGTTCGTTGACTTTAATGGCCAGGTTGGCCCACACACGCCGCGCCGCCACCGAGCTGAGGCGGCCTACCGTTTGCACCGTGTGCAGAGCTGGGTCGTTGGTCGCTGCCACTATGTCACCTGTAACAGAGAAACACAGATTCATTAACGATAACATATCAACTTAAAAACTACTATTTTTCCAAACAAGTAGTCCCACGTTTGATCGATACCACCGTTGACAAGAAATTTGCGATCGCTATTCAATGCGAGAATGCGGCTAGCGTTCTTGATACCATTTACATTATTTACGTTAAGTTTTTAAAATAACTAGTTTTAAGGTTTTTATTATTGTAAATAAAATTAAAATGAATATTAAACTGATTAGCTTGTTGTAATTTGGAACACTTCCTTCACTCTTAGATCCACACTAGGATTTCGTGTAGTGGTCGCTATGGCCACACACAGTAGATGAAAATCTTTAACACTGAATGCCGCGATCATATATTAGATCGAGTCAGTGTTGCGGGAGGCGGCACTACACTGTAGCTGTTATCTTTAGACAGCAGTTTTGTAGCACCGACGTAAAAATAGCACGCGCGTTACGCCAAATACAGCAGTTGTGTACCCCGCAGGGAAAGTGTTAATATTAAGATTAATGTTACAATACATTATGTAACTCACCATTCTGCTCTTCCTGGGTGGTTGGTGGCAAGTAGTGGTCGAGCAGGCGCATCGCGTAGGTGGCGCCACTGTCCACGCTCTCCATCGCCTTCTGTCCATACGCGGTGGACAGCAGCGCGTTGGCCTTCGCCCACGACAGCTCCTTCAGAGACTTCACACGTTGCTCGGCTACCGCACGGGCAGTGTATACCTACGAAACACAAAGTCAAAATTTAGACCACATTTTTTCATTCGTTACGTTTACGAATTTAATGAAGCGCGCTTAGTCCGGTTGCTTTTACACATCTTATACAATATTTAAGACATATTATTAAAACTATAGGTAATAGGACAATGACGTTGATCTCGAAATTATCGCTTTATTTGCCGCTTTCTTAGGACGCCCGCGTGAGGCGCATACTGCACACCTGACATGCTCCCTAGCGGTGTGGGCCTGGTAAGACTAATGATGATGGGCCTAGTAACAGGTTGATCATTGTTTCGTGGCAATTGCGCATGTTTACCAAAACATGAAGTCTTTTCATCTTCTTATAACCATAATTTAAAATGAAAATTATTCAATTTATACGTTAACACATTGAATGCGATGCTCATATATTACATCGGGTCAACGTTGTGGAAGGCGGCACTAACCTGGAGCTTATTTCTCTAGACTGAAGATGCGGCGACAATTCACTGAAATATTATGTTTTTTAGCATCCGTGTATCATCTACAAATACACAGACATAATACCCGCACCCAGTCTTGTAGCGTCGACGTAAAAACAGCACTTGTGTTCGCCCGTAATCCGAACAGATTGTGTCCGACAACACCGTGTCCAAGCCGCAAGAACGTTGCGCCACGCAATACACAGCAGTATTAACAGGTTGATCATTGTTTTGTGAGAATTTTGCATATTTACCAAAACATCAAAGCTTTTCAACCACTTATAATCAAAATCATTTAACATCAAATTCATACAATATAAAAATTAAAATTGACTAATTAATAAATGAAAACACTAAAATAACTACATTTCAAGAGAACAAAGCAAAACGTAGTTGTATGAGAAACACTAATAAAAAATCAATTACCGACTCCTCAGGAATTTATGAATAAATATTAAAGACGTGTCTAGTCTATTTAAAAATCGTTGACTATTATTAACAATATGTTATTAACATGTTTCTATATTGCTATATAAATTAATTCTGACGCAAAATCTTGTAACAAAAGCAATTAGGATGAGGTGAAAACTGTCGCAGATTAAGACAATTACATTTAATCCTATTTATCTATTCAAAATGTACGTAAAATTCAGTTCTATGGTTTCTAGATAAATAATACTTGTCCAGACGGCGCCTACTGACTCTTCTTCTGAGAACGCACGTCAGTCAAAAGTCAAATGACTTTATTTAAAGTTGATTGTTACAAAACTTAAAAATTAACCTAAAAAAACTACAGCTGCTTTGGAAAATGCCTATGGATTATTAGTGACAAAAGATGCATCAAAGGCGTGCTTGTACATCTTTTATAATAAACCCAACTTATAAATTACATTTTTAAACAAATTATGATACTGTGGACTAGTTACATCACACCAAGCATTTAACACTTTTCCTGCGACTTAAAACACTGCTGCTTGCGGCTTGTTCACATCTGTGTTACAAATTTGTATGGCATACAAAAGGGTTATGTTTACGTCGGCGCTATAGATTGGGGGCGGACATGAGTCTGTGTATTCGTAGATGATACACAGATGCTAAAAAATACAATATTTCAGTGAATTGTCGTCGCATCTTCTGCCTAGACATAAGCTCCAGTTTAGTGCCGCCTCCCGCAACGTTGACCCGATCTAATATACATAATGAGCACCGCAGTCAGTGTTATATAATCATTAATTTTGTAATAAGCTTTCCTAAACAATATTTAGTTATTATTAAAAGGTGGTAGAGCCGTTATAGCTCGCCCAGGGCGGTACCACCGCCACCCTCATAACCAGCCGTAAAGCAACATGTTCTTCATGTTTGTTTCGGTTTGGGAGGTGTGGTTACCGGATACACATTATTGGAAGCGACCATCTTAGTCCTCAAGAGTAGGAACGCATCCACGTCCATCCTTAAATAGAATTTCTGTTTTATTTGAGATAGGATGTAGTTGTCCATGGGCTGCAGCGACCACTTAACATCAGGTGGCCTACGTGCCCGTTTCTTACTCTTTCGCAATAAAAAAATAATTAATAATGAATTTATACTAATTCTCCGACAGATGAATAATGCGAATTGGTACTTTATTGCAGTAGCGAGTACAGTTCCCTATAAAATATTGAGATACCTACCTAAACGGTTCATTATCGACTATCCATTAAGTATGCATTAGCTGTACCACGTTCGGTACAGATAATGTATACTAAAAAATAGGTTAAGAGTGACTTCTGACGAATATTAGAACACAGAGTACCTACATGTTAGGTTTACACGAGAACGTACCAAACGTATTTATGTAGTTTTGATCGCGGGCAATTGAACTTGAACGACATACAGAAAAGGGAAGTCGAAATAACCAATATTATTTCAAAGCGATTGTAAATTTTCATTACCGCTATATTTTTGAAAAAATCAATAATTTTAATAATTATCATATCTAACAAAGTTACTCTAAAACAAGCCTAGTACAATGCGCGGCCTGCCCTACAAATTCGTCGGGGTACAACAAAATCCCAATATTATTAAGCCCGGGCGAAGTGAGGTTCCTGAAGGCCCGTAGTTCCTCTCCCAAAAGATACTGGAATTTCCCCAATGCTGTATGAATTGTATGTCCCCATTGTATTCCCCAATGTATACGAAGTGCTATCCTAAATAAAATTATTGTCTATATTGCAATGCATCCTTAAAAAGCGGTTCACAGAACACATCCTTCAAATTTATTCAAGTCATACAGACATGACCTTATAAGAGCGTTTTTTTTCATATTTACGGAATCCAAAACTAAGTTATCAGACTGGCATTTTGGTAGTCTATAACGAATAGCGAAATTCTGATTAAAGTAATAAATAATCATCCGAGGATTATTAAGACCAGGTCAAGCCAGTTCGCCAGCAATATTTTGCAATAATATGCATATTTATTGCTCAACATTAAGAATTTTGCCGATTTAGTACAACTTTCAAACAGGTCAAAAAACCGCATACACAACGAATATTCGATCCGTGTTTAGGTTTATTTCGCTTACTACGCGATAATGTATCTTATATCAATAAGATAACGTTTCAATTTTGATTAATTCTGAATCTCAACAATGGTGACTCAAGGTGGTTAAAAAAACTCCCATGGCTTTTGAAAGTCGTGGCCTCACGATACGGAAGGTGGCGACGGCCGAGGTTCCCGAAGTCCGGTTCATCGTCCACTGTCCTATCTTATCAACGTACGAGACTGCATGTAATCCTAACAGTACACTACGTATTTAACTCAACGTTGTATTTCACTGATAACACGACACTGAAATATTTTAACGAATTTGTGCGTTGCCTTCTGATTTTAATTATTTTCTAATATCAGAAGAGCTGTAAACGAGCGTGCAGACCAACTAATGTTAAGAGCTTGCTGGAAATCCACGTCTAACCTTAAACAGGACTGAATAATTATCGTCGTATAAATATAGGTCGTTCGTAGATGCGTTGCTACTACAATTAAGATTAAGATTTTGCAAGGTGGTAGAGCAACAATTCGACCGGGGAGGTGCCACGTTACTCTCAAAATCAAGCAGTCAAGCAGTGCTTATTACAGTTAGGGGGGCGTGGTTGCCGACAACACTTATAACGGAGGTGATCATGTCTGTCCTTGAGAGTAACAACAGATTTATGCACGACGTCAGATAGAACTTTAGTCCTAAAGTTGGACATAGACGTCCATGGGCTGCGGAGAAGTCCTCAGGAGTAGCAACGCATTATGCACGACGCCAGGTAGAACTTAAGTCACATTTGAAGTTGGACGTATATTCATGGACTGCAGAGAATATTTAACATTGAATAGCTTGCAAACTAATTTGATACTTTTCCAAATAAGTTTATATATGACTAGTTGTGCCCGCGACTTCGTCGGCGTTTATTTTACATATTTTTTAAATCGTGAAACAACCTACCCATACATGCATCCAGTGATTATTTCATTTCTCGCTCAATTTACAAAAAAACTTAACTTATTATGCCCTAAAACCTCCCTCAGGAAACACATGTTGTTAAGACCGTGAGAAAATTCGTCCACTACTTTTTGAGTTTATCATGAAAAGACAGATAGACAGACGCGATTGGGGACTTTATTTTATAACGTTTATAGATTTAGGTACATAACTATAGTCATTCTAAGAATAAAAATGATCATTTCCCATCTGCTTTATGATTCACAAGCAATTAAAATAAATTTAATTATAACTACATCATATGTTCAAATCCATTGCACAGAGTACACCAAAGAAATTAATGATCCATACGCTGCAAAAAAAAAGAAACCCTCCATCTGTAGTCGCGTAAAAACGAAGACGATGACTGCTTTATTATCTTTACTACTATATTTTTATGTGAAAAGAGTAGCAAACGAGCACACAAAACACCCGATGTTAAGTAGTAGCAGCCCATAGACATCCACGTAAGACCACTATCACGACTGAACTCCTATATGACCTCGACGTAGATAGTTGCTACTCTGAGGACTAAGATGGCCGCCTCGCTCTAAAGTGTGGCCGGCAACCGCATCTCTCCAACCGAAACACAAGTAATGCTTTCCGGCGGATTATGAGGGTGGCGGTGGTACCTCCCCGGTCGAAATAGTTCTCTCAATTTGAGATATATAAAAGTGAAAGGTTGTTTGTTTAGTTGTTAACAAACACTATGTAAAACCTATTGAATAAGGCTACTTCTTTCTAATTGTGTACACAGAGTGCTTATACCTTTGGTGTCGTTATAGGGTATATCGCTCCTTTAAAACAAAAGGGTCACAAATCAAAAATATTTAAGATCCTTTTTATTGGATAAATTCAAATTTTGTCGGCCACATATCCGAATCAACCATTAAAAGCAGAATAAAAATATCTTTCTAACAGTGTATAA